>BDDA01000142.1:78495-94889 GCA_001662385.1 Chlamydomonas asymmetrica | reverse complement strand
CCCCCCCCCCCCCCCCACCCCGCCCACACACACACACAACGCCACAGCGTGACAGCCTCACGCCTTGACCCCATCCGTCCGCCCGCCACCCTCCCTCCGCAATGCAATGTCGTCAACGGGAGTGCTGCATATGAACCGCAACCAGACCTCAAGGTGTCTCGTTCGTTGGATTCTGCCCTGTGGGCTTTGCTGGCGACTGGCGGCAAGCAGCATCTTGCGTTGTTCCTCAGCAGGCCTGGCTTGACGCAGAGGACGCCAACAAGCGCGTAGTGCCACGATACGCCTGCCTGCATCGCGAATTCGCTGGTAGTGTCAAGGGCATCCTGCACTGTGCGTCGGGCTCGCTCCAACGGAACTTATGACGTCTGGTGCTGTGTGTGCACAGAGCGGGATGAGAGCGACCACTGGTATTGACTTCTCCCTGTACACCGTATCGTGCTCAGCGCAGCTGCCACTTGCGGACCGGCATTAAGCGCCAGCACGCGCTGCCTCTCTGCCTGAAGAAACGCGTGGAATTGTTGCTTGTTGCAGTTTGTTCCGTTGTGTAGTCATCGTTGTTGGAGCTCCTTCGTTGTGCGCTTGCATTGCCTGTTGCTAAGACTGTTCATCCCTGTTTAGGCTATTCCCTTGGTGGTAATGTAGGGTTCTTGTCATGCCTCATTGCCGTGATGCTTGGGCAGTTGACACTCCCGTTGCATGCCTTCCCCCTTTGCGCTACCGTCATCAGCAGTTTCGCACCTGCCAGATACACTCATTCACACGAATTGGCAAGGTTTCCAGGGCGTGTCGTTTGGGTGATGCACTGTAAAGCGTCTTCATGAGGCACGCATGTCAAGCGTCCTGGCATGCACAGCTTCCCATTTCCTCGCCTTTCGCCCCTTTCCCCACGCCTGTCCCTCACGCAGCGTGCGACTTCATCGATTGCCGAGGGCGCGGATGGGATCCACGTGTGCACCCGGGCACTATGTACATGACTCTGTACTATTGTTTCTTTGCCACTGGGCGTTGGGCTGCGCCTTAAAAGACTTGAAGAGGGCCCAGGAGGCAGCGCATTGTTGCATACTGGTGCATGCGCGCCTGTGTGTGCGTTGTGTTAATGTCGCTGGCTGGTGCGTTTCCGCCTTACGCGCCCGTTGCGTAGTGAAAGCATACCGTGTGCAGCGTGAGAGCGAGAGTGGTCTTTTATGGCTTTCATTGTTTCCTGGACCTGGTCGTCCTGGCCACTAGGTGGCAGTACTCGGCACCTGCATCTTGCCGCCAACAGCGGTTGTTAAAGGGCAAGGCGTCGGCGGCGGCCACGTGTAGTGTAGTTCTTTTGCCATGGCAAGAGGTGTGGTATATGAGGTGTGGTAGAAGTCTATGCTGCCCTGACTCAGTGGCTGGCCTCCCTGCTGGCAGGCACGCCTCGTTCCCCATACGGAGCACCCGCCATGACGATTGCTTTCAGTGGTGCTCACACGCACACGCGTGCTCTTAGCAGTGTGCGACGTCATCGTTACGCGTTCGTCCCTGTAACGTGCTGATACTCGCTTTACATCACTCGGGTAGCCTCGCCATTTCATGGATGACTGCGATGGTACGAGCGGTTGCATTGGGAGGCTGCAATGCTGTCCAGCGCGTGCACCTGACGTGCGTCCATTGCATGACAGTGTGACGTTGAGAGAGTGCCGGCCAGGCTGCAAAAGCAGCGAATGTGGCTTTCCTGGAGCCACACCGATTAGCTTTGGACGATGCCAGCGGATGATGCACGCAAAATGGGGTGGGGGCAGGGATGATGGCGTATGAGATTTTGGGCCATTGCGGTTCATATTTAACAGCGTCTTCAACCAAAACGGCTTTTATGTGCATTCCCCAAGCTTTCACCCAGCAGACACGTGACACGCCACAAACAAGCATCTCTTTCAGGCTACCGTATCTCACTCAACCGTCGCTCCACCGACACAACCATGGCCAGCCAGGAGGAGAGGGATCAGATCGCTCAGGTCTGGTTGAACACATGGTGCAGCATTCGCGCGTGGTCACACCGCGTGCTGCTGGCATATGTGGCTGTGTTCACGTTGGGCTTGAGGCAGACGTGTGCGTGGGTCCCCTGTTCGTGCGCGTGTGTGGGGGGGAAGCGGCAGCAGTAGTGGTGGCAGCAGCGATTCGGCAGTGGGTGAGGAATGCATTCACAGGGCAACGAAAACGCAGTGGGGCTGCTGCTGGGCAGCAAGTGAACGACGGTCGTGAGATCGCTGCTTTGCTGTCCCTGGGCATAGCCGTGGTGTCATCGACCAAACGAGTGGCTGAGGGAACCGGTTCAGATCGTTGGGTGCTGCGGCCTCCCAACAGGTCGCTCTAGCACGCACTGCTGTGTGGTGAAACCACAGCCAACACTTGCTGCCTGCTGGCCCCCGTGCCAGCAGCAGAGCTGTGGGTTTGTCCTGCAACCTCACCGACTGATTGCGTCTTGTCCCGCCTGCTGCCGTGTGGCTCGTGTTCCGCCCAGGAGAAGTTCGGCAAGAAGTTTGAGGAGCTGGACCCCATGCAGAGGATCCAGGTGAGGCCAGCGCACGACGGCAAACATGATCGACTCGTGTCATTGCGTGCCACATGTGCAGTCGGCAGCGTGCTTTTGCGGCTGCTGGCAACTGTAGGCTGCAGTGGCGAGCAGCGAGGCAGCGTAGCGCGTCGACCTGCGCATCACATGTTGACGTCACGGTGCCCATGGGTCGTCCGCACTGGAATCACGGGTTGAGCATGCCCATTCCCATACATGCATATTCCGAATTATACTTGTTTCAGTCGTACTTGCACTTCCACCTCTCTGCTTACCCTCAGAGTGTTTTTTCGGCGCGCCATGTTGGGTGCAGTGGCACTCCGTCAACGTGCCACTGCAGCCTGCATGGCACACCACAAGCGTGCCTCTCCATTGCAGTCATCCATTAATGGCCTGCTTGGCCAAGGGATGTGAAGTCAATCGATTGACCATGGCACACCGCTGTGGCCAGCAGGCGTTAACATGCGTGTCCCGTGTTGAGGTTATGGTGCGCATGGGTCGCCCCCACTGGACTCAGCGGTCGGGCATGGTCGATTGCTACCCAATGGGCCATGCTAGACCACTCAGTCCAGTGTGACTACCCAACTTGCTGGTCTCCACCTCTCTGCTTACCTCAGATTGCAGCACAAACATTGAACAAACGGAACGCACAAGGATTAGCACTCACCCCACTCCGCTCGCGGCCGGCAAGGCCACCGGATGTGAAGTCAATCATGAATTGATTGATTAATCAATGAAGAATATTCCGCTCTGCCTGAAGCCACACCTAGCATTAGCCCAGCGTGGTTGGCGTGCAACTCTGCAAGGCTGGTGTGTGTGGAGACACAATCGTGAGGCCACGCACGCTGCCTGCCGAGACTGCATGCGAGGCGCCATGCTGCAGACTGTGCTCCTAAGACCCTTCACAGCTAACAAACCGCTGCCGCGCTGCGCGCGCATGGGATCATCTTACAGCCGTTTGCTGATGCGCATGGCATGCATGCGTTGCCGTTTTGCTGCATGATGGAGCTCCTAATTACATGATTGCGGTACTGCGTGGCGGTGTACTGGTGTCACCTGCAGGTCGGCGGCACCATCGGCGGCCATCACAACCGCGCCGAGTGAGTAATTGGCCGAAGGCTGACTGGCGTTGAGCTGCCTGGTCTCGGCCGCTCCTGTTCTGCTGCAGTGCTGTGACCCATGTGTTGAGTGATGGCCTGAGTCTGTTAGCCCTGTTGGTGAATGTTTCCCCTGCGAATCTGCAATGCATTCCCCTTTCCCCTCCAGGGAGTCCCATGCAGAGGACCCTGCGCTCCGCGACCAAGTCGCCCAGGTGCGATAGAAGGATTAACTGATTGGATTCAATCTGAAGGACTGGCAATCTATCAGGGGATGCTCATACTAATGCTCATTATGAATGGCCCGATCGGCCATGTGATGCCAAGCCAATCATGCATTAGGGGATGGGGTTGGTTGCCTGGTGTGAGGGGCGGCGCATGCCGGGCGCTGTGCTTGACACATGCAAACGTGATGCAGGCATTCGTGCATACTAGCATTCTACTCAGCACGCACATGCTTGCGTTCTGCATTTCGTGTGGTGTAGTTCTCAGGTGTAGCAGGTTCGTCTCCTGGTACATGTGTGAACTGCACCACACAAAATGGTTCCGCCTGGCGTCACGTCCACGCCACAACACGCGGGATTGCTCGGTTGAGACCCTTGTGTGCACGCCTGAATGCTTAGCTGGTGGGCAGTATGTCAACCCAATGACGTTATGTTTCCACCTGTTCATCCATGGAGCATGTGGAAACACACCATTATTTGGTTAGGTACGCCCCATGATGTGTGTAAGGGATTTTTCAGGAGGCCAGAGGTGTGCGTTGCGCGTTTCGGCATCTGTGTGCTCGTGAGAGCGTACCCCCGCCAGCTTGCTGCAGCTCCCTGGGCAGTGCCTGGTGCTGCTCTGGGTGTTCAGTGCGTGACGACTGACAACTGGCGATTACTCTGCTCAGCCTGCTTACCAGTGGAAGTTGCGCCTTCGCGGCTTGTTGTCCTTTCACTGCATTCAGGAGAAGTTCGGCAAGAAGTTCGAGGAGCTGGACCCCATGCAGAGGATCCAGGTGAGGCTCCAGGGAGGCCCAAGTGAACTAGGCATGGCTTAAGGTTTGGGATGGCAGGAAATTTTGGCTTTGATGGCGGTCACGTTTGTGCAGTTGAGCCAGCTATGGGGTGGACCGCCGGCGTCGTGGGTGAACGGTTGCAGGTATTGTTTGCAGCCCTTCACGCACGAGTCCCGTGTCCCGCCCCATCAAGAGCAGGCTCGCAGAGAGGCTCTGTGAGGTGGTCACGCATCACCAATTCACCATGCATCTTGGTTGGGCTCCCAGACACTTTCGAACCTTTGATAATCCCCTGTGAGGTGGTCACGCATCGCCATGCTTCGTAGTTGGGCTGCCAGAAACTGATGACTTGTGATGATCCCTGCCTGAGACAGGCGGTGGGTCATCCAAGGATGTCATACACAATACCGTACGCACCACTACTAAGTTAGGCACCTGCTAACAGGCAATCCCGTTACGGTTCCATCCTGCTGGATCCTGTTGTGGTACAGTGGTCGGCATGCGCATGCGCCTTGCACATAGCCACGCGCCTCCAGGGGAATCATAAGGCTTGCAGGCTTGTTCCTTGCGTTGCGTTGATGTGGTGGTCGTATGATGACTGATACGTATGACATGTTTGGGCGGCTGCGGTCCTTTGCTTGCTTCACTGCAGATCGGCGGAACCATCGGCGGCCGGAGCGGTGAGCTGCAAATGCTGCATCATGTGGCTTAGTGGCTTTACTTGTTGGTGCCGTTGTCTTTCGTAGGTTTTTGTGCAACCTGACAGCGTTGCATGGCTGTTTCGGGCACTCATGCGCCATGCGCCCAGCGCTGAAAACTGACATGCCGGGCTGCAAGCATGCCGGTGTCGGCTGCATCTCGATGTCTGTTAGAGCGGCATACGCCCCGCCCTCCGCACACGCCGTTTGGCATGTAGATTTATACACATTCACACGTCGGCCTCTGGGGGCGTCATGCTTGCTGCTGCCAGTGCTGGCTATACTCATCACTCCATCAGCGATGTTGTTGATGCCGGTATCTGCATGAAGGGCGTCGCTTGCGGGTACCCCTGCTTCAGGGCTGCCGCACCAGGCTGTGTACATTTTCATCAATCGCTGCTCCTGCTGATGCCGCTGCTGATGCTGCTCTGTGCATGCAGGCCACAGCGAGAGCAAGTAAAGCTCTGGCAAGCCTGAGGCAGGGTGGTAGGCCTGCATGCGGGCCCCGATGTGGGTCGGCGGCAACACGCTGGCATACAGTGGGGCATGCAGCGGTGCACCACGTTGGGTGGCATTAGGTTGATGTGGGTACCAGGACGAGACTGCAGCGTGTCTTCTTAGGGCACGTGAAGCTTAACAACTGACCCCCACTGCATCCCGTGATGCCAGCCTGGCGTCTGTAGCGCCTGCTGCCCGTGCCTGGTACTTGCTCAAATCCAGGCTCAGTCCACATGCAGCTGCGTGCTGCTAGCCCCACTGCCTTTGTTGACGGTTTACTTGACAGTGACACCAGACCTGTCACATATTTGTTGCGCACTTAATGGTCACAGCAGGCAGTCTCATTTGCACATGCACATGCAGATGCGCTACGCATTTGCGTCGTGCTGCGAATGCGTCGCCGTCCCTGGTGCGTGTGTGCTGGTTGTTGCCCATGTTGTGATGCTGCGCTGCGTGCTCTTGCTCGCTGCAGTGCAGCTTGATGGCAGGCCCTGCGCTTGCCAGTTGCACATGGCTTTCAGTTTCAGCTCCACGCATCGCTCGTTGGCACACGTTGAAATTGACATCTACCCTGGGCTTTAACCTGACTTGACCACATATATGCTAGCTATGTAATGGCCCGCAAAGTTCGTGTAATTTCGCAAAAAAGCTGTCGCAAAATCTGTGGGCAAGACACAAAAGGTTTCTACCCTGGGCCGTTGGATGTGGCCGAGTACATGCTGAGCAGATGAGAGCTGGGGCGTTGGTGTGGCTGAGTCAGGTGCGTGGGTGGGTGCTGGCCAGCAGGTGTTGGGCATTTGAAACAAGCACGCGGTTGTTGCTGCCCTCCTGGCAGAAGTTGCAGCGCATTTCCGCCAGGAACGGCTACGTTGTTGCATCAGCACTTTCGTGTTTGGCTTGCACCAGTACGAAACAATCGAATCGAGGTGCCTACCTGTTTGGCGATCCTCCACTCTCCAGCAGGCAGAGGGCATGCAACTCGACTTGTACAAGCATGTAGGATGACGCAGACATAGACGTGTTCAGTAAACAGCAGCATAGACGCCTCTCAATCGTGAGGCATGATGTGACAATGGCGCGCTGCGCCTGTCGGAGGTGTGCACGCACTGACAAGGTACATCCATTATAGCTGCTAAACATGAATATCAGTCGGATGTTGAGACTCAGCAACAACGTTGCCCACCAGGGCTTCAATGGGGGTGCAACAGGGGGCTGGGGAATGGTACGAGCAAGGTGTCAGGGGAGGCTCCGAACATCCTGACGAGCAGCTGAACGCGTACCAACAGGCGCGTTCTTCGCACTCTAGTCGACAATTCTTCGTTACGATGTCCGCCACGCTCACGGCCAGGCGGGCTGACCCGCAGGCCTTGAAGGCCTTGATAGCCTCCAAACTGCTGAGTCAGGAAGGCAATTTAGCGCTTGCCACTGCCACCGACACCGCAGCCGTTCGCGCTAAGGGTGCCAATGCCTTTGGAACAAGCAGTCTGAGCTTCACAACTGCATCTGGAGAGCAGCTGTTTGAGCCAAACGCAATTTGCGCGTACCTTGCGGCACAGCAGCAGCAGTTCTCAGTCCTGCAGTGGCTGGAATGGGAGGCAACCTGCTTGCGACCTGCAGCCTATACAGGCGGGGCAGCACTGCAGTCCGCGCTGTCGTACCTGCAGCAGGCCCTTGGTGCTGGTCCATTTCTTACAGGGTCCGCTCTGTCGCTGGCTGATGTAAGCACTTCGGGGGCACGCTTGCACGTTCAAGCTGCACTGAGCGCATACGAATCAAAGTCTGGAACTGTTCTGACCTGGCCGCTCAGGCTTTATGCACTGGTGTGTCGTGTGCAGCGCAAACCATGCGTTAACTCGGATTCAACAATCTACCGGAGACCATTCAGACAGGGTTGTTGTTTGTTATTGTTGTTGCAGGTGTGTATTTTCTGCACCCTACTGCCTGAACAGCAGAAGGGCAGCACTGGTAGCGCACTTGCAGGCTTCTTGCAGGCTGTTGAAGGTAAGTGAGGGCGACGGCCGACGCCAGAGTGTTCTCACGCAGTCCATTGCGTGTCGCAGCATTGCCTAAGCACTGGATCTATAAGCTCTTGTACTCAACACAGTTCGGCCAGAACGGTGTCGTGTCACGTGTGACGGCGTTGGTGCTTGTTAGCGACTGCCTTCACGGGGCATAACCCTTTCGCCCAACCTCATCTGACCTGCGCACTTGAGGCACAGCCATATCAGATGTTCAGTAATCCCCGAGCCATTTTCCCTGGTGCCTGGAGTGCTTGCGGTGCACTGTACCGTGCACGTGCCACTGTGCTGAAGAAATGCGCTGGGAGAAGGCTTGTGACATCCCTTACAGCGTTTCAAGCCTCAGGCCTTGGCTCATGCCTGCACATGCTGCTGCCTGGCACAGTGCTCTTCCCTACCGTACTTGCCGTGCGAGCTGCACTCTTCGTCACGTTGCGTGCGCAGGTCACCCTGCGGTGCAGCGGTCGTTGGCGGAGCTCCTCTCCGGGGACGCACCTGCAGCGGTCCTAGCGCCAGCCGCAGAGGACGCAGCCGCCTACGTAGCTTCACAGCCAAAGGCGCCTGCACCTGGTGAGCCCTCGCGGCAGGCACCACCTCGGCTGGGGCGGTGCTTCGCACCACACACGACAGCCACCACGCAGCATAGCGGGGCCCGCTGCACGTACAGCTTCCCCCACGCAATTCCAAAGAATCATTGGGCATGCCTGTTGGATGGGACCGTTGGGGGAGCTGCATAGCTGCACACATGCATGCATGCATGTGCGTGGAAAGATGTGCTAGCTGTGTCAGCTGCTGCCGACCTGCACACGCGGCTGAATCGCAACGAACAAACCAAGCAGCATGTTGCATTGCCTCTCTGACAGCGGGCATGGTCCCTGCCGCCATTTGATACCAAGCTGCAGTGATCTGGGTCACCAGAGGCACATGTTGATGTGTGTCAGAAAGAGCGCCCAAGGGGCATGCCTGTGATTCCCGTGCGGCCATGCAGTGTGCATATGCGTGTGCGTATGGATAGAGACTGCACCTGACCTGACCAACGGCGAGCGAGGTGTCTGAGCTGACTTGTGGCTGTCGTAAAGCGATAAACGGTCTGATGATCCGAAAGCGTAGCTGTGGTAAAAGCTGTCTGTCAGTGAAAGTGTGTGAAAACATTTGTGCTGGTCCAGCAGCGCTGGGGCTGTGGCTGGTCGTTCGGCGCAGTGGAAGCTGGAGGGCACCCCAGCCCGTGATGTGTGTGTCATCTGCGGCTTGCGTTATTGAAGCAGAGTTGATGTGGGTCACCCTGCGTATGCCGGTCCGAACACGCATCATGTTGACCTGGGTCGCCCCTGTCACCTATCTGGCATATGCGTGCATGTTGCGTGCAGGCCAGCGCAACATCCTCATCACCAGCGCCCTACCGTACGTCAACAACGTGCCGCACCTCGGCAACATCATCGGCTGTGTACTCAGTGCGGACTGCTATGCGCGCTTCTGCCGTGCGCGGGGCCACAACTGCATTTACATCTGCGGTACGTGCAAACGTTGTGTGTGTCCGTATGACCTGTGCTAGGAACGGGAGATGCACGCGGGGTGTGGGTGTTGAACGCGAACAACAAAGACGGGTGCACTGGGTGACGGGTGCACTGGGTTTGGGTGGGTGTACGCTGGAATGGCGGGGCTATGAGGAACAGGTCAAACATTATGAGGAAACAGAAATGATTATGTGACGTACATCCCGCACGCCCTGCTGCACGTGCGCATGACATTGCTCATCATACAGCCCCCCCTTGGGCCAGAAGCCGCGTCGATCCCGACCCAGTAAGCCACCTCGAATCGCCTGTTCTCGATGTGCCCCAACCGTGTGCGGTTTATTGGGCATGACGGCGATTTGGTTCACCACTGATGGGCGATTTGGGTCACCACTGACAGGCACGGACGAGTACGGCACTGCCACCGAGACCAAGGCGCTGGAGGAGGGCCTGTCCTGCCAGCAGATATGCGACAAGTACCACGCCATCCACGCGGACATCTACAAGTGGTTCGACATCGACTTTGATCGCTTCGGGCGGACGCCCACGCGAGCGCAGACCGAGATCGGCCAGGTCAGCGCACGCGCTGTTGTGCGCATGCGTGCGCCGTTGGCTGACCCACATCGCTGTGCCCGGGCCAGCCAGCTGCACACGTGCATCGCTGCGATGGCATGACATGTCACTTTGGAGGTGCCCAAACGGCTTATGCTGCGCATGAGACGGAGCAGGAGAGCGGTGCCATCCTCCCTACGTCAAACGTCCCCTCCTTGGCGTCTTTCCCCTTATTATATCAGCCGGTTTGTGCTGGCTGTGCAAGCACGCACCAAGCGGCCATTCAACTGCCATGCCTGGCTGCGTGCATGTTTGGGCACTCCACACAGCATGCATAGTGACGTCTACCAAGCAATGACAATAATGATTATCCAAATAGAGGGCAGGTCGGACATATGGGTGCACTTCAAAACGAGGAGTGACCAGCGCCTGTGGCCGCTCCTGACTGGCCGCTTACCATTGTATGTTCTGTGATGATACATCAGGAGCTTACCTTCTTCCTCTTTCCCCTCCTCCCTTGGTCTTTCCCCTGCAGGGCATCTTCGGTTCGCTGCAGGCGCGCGAGTGCCTGGTGCAGCAGGAGATGCAGCAGCTGTACAGCGAGGCGGCGGGCAAGTTCCTGGCGGACCGCTTTGTGACGGGCACATGCCCAAAGTGCGGCTACAACGACGCGCGCGGCGACCAGTGCGACAGCTGCGGCAACCTGCTCAACCCCACAGAGCTCATCAACCCCAAGTGAGCGATGGAGTTTTCAGTTCTGGGTGGACCTGGCGCGATAAAACCTCACGTGTTGCATCTTGGTGTTGCCTGTACCATGGCCTAGTTCGGCCGTTGCTTGCATAGAGGCCTGATGGTTTGGAGCGGTGCAAATCCCAGCCCGTCTGCGTGTTGTGTATGCACGCGCCCGTGGTCGGTGTGTGGGTCTCCACGTGGTGTGCCTGATGTCCACTGGTGCTCAAGGACGAGGCTCCCGTGGGGCCATGCAGTGTGATCCCCATAGGGGCGTGCAGTGTGCACATGCGCAAGGACAGAGGCTGCGCCTGATAATGGCGAGCGAGGTTGTCTAGGCTGATCCGGCGGCTGCCAGGAAACGAACAACAGTGTGATAGTCCCAAAATTGTGACTATAGGAAGGAGCGCGGTCCGTAACTGACTGACTGGTGTGCGTGCATGTGTGTGTGCGTCCGTGTGCGTGCAGGTGCAAGCTCACCAACACGACGCCCGTGATCCGCTCCACCAAGCACGTCTTCCTGGACCTACCCAAGCTCAGCGACCAGCTGCAGGAGTACATCACCACCACCAGCCAGCAGGGCAACTGGTCCAACAACTGCGTGCAGGTGGGCAGTGGGCATTGTTATACAATCAGAACCCCTAGACAAACCCTAGTCAAACCCCGTGGGCAGTACGGTTTCATAATCCTTGACATACCTCAATCCAAACCGAAACGCTAAAATACACGTGTCAAGTGCAAGGTAACCCTGAACCCTAAATACGGTACTGTCAGTAGTATGTGCAGCTGGGCTGTGAGTGGCCTGCCATCACCAGTCGAGAGCCAGCCTGCGGTTGATTCTTGTGCGCCAGTTCCAGCCTGCCTTATGCATGCAACGCTCGACGTTGCGTATTTGCACGCAGCCGCCGCCACAGCCTGCTTCGCGGCGGCAGCGTTGCAGCGGCCCTGCTGGCGAAGTTTGAATTCAAAACCGCGTACGTGCTGGGGCGACAACGCAGATACCGCCTGCGGGCTGCCACTGAACCACACATGGACTACCGTATTGCTTGTCACAGGCTCAGCAGCAAGTATGGCGCTTTTTGCGTTGCTCACTCAATTGATTTGTGCTGCCGCGCAGGTGACCAACGCGTGGATGCGCGACGGCCTCAAGCTGCGCTGCATCACGCGCGACCTCAAGTGGGGCACGCCGGTGCCGCTGGAGGGGTTTGAGGACAAGGTCTTCTACGTGTGGTTCGACGCGCCGATCGGCTACATCTCCATCACCGCCAACTACACGCCCGACTGGCGCAGCTGGTGGCAGAACCCGCAGGTGCGCTGCGCTGCGCTGCACATCCTGTAGTGTGGGAGCGGGGCACCAGGGGGCACCAAGGGGGAACACCAGGGAGGCGCCCTGCAAGCATCCCCCCAGAATGCGAAGGTCATTAGGTTATGTTACATTCAGGAGCGTGTAGGCCGAATCGCTCATGCTTCCCCGAGATGGGAGGGTCATTCTGTGATTGGGAGGCAGTCAGGCAGGGCAAGGGGATGTGACGGCTCATGCAGTGCAGAGGGGCCACACTCGGGGTCAAGACGGATGGCAGACCTGACAGGGTGGATCATGGTACTAGCCGTTGGCCAGCTTGTTCACGTGTGTGCGGGCGCCCCCCCGCCCGCCCCCTCTTACAGGACGTGGAGCTGGTCCAGTTCATGGGCAAGGACAACGTGCCCTTCCACACCGTCATCTTCCCCGCCACGCTGATCGGGACTGCGGAGCCCTGGACCATGATGCGCGCCATCAGCGTCACCGAGTACCTCAACTACGAGGGCGGCAAGTTCTCCAAGAGCAGGGGCGTTGGTGAGTAGTGGCGCTGCTGCTGAAAACGTGGGAAGTGGATGTGTACACCTTTGGTTGGGTGCTTGCGCTGGCATGTTTCTCGACACGATTTCACCACAGCGTCATCATCGCACCATGTGACATTTGCACAGAAGAGTCCCAGCTGCTGTGGGCCGCGCTGAGAGCGGTGTCATGCGCTTGCGTAGTTCCTGTGGCATCAGGCGCGCGCCCCCAAGTCAACGCACCGCGTGCATGTGTCCTGCTGTCGCTTGCAGGCGTGTTTGGCAACGACGCCAAGGACACCGGCATCCCCGTGGAGGTGTGGAGGTACTACCTGCTGTCAAACAGGTGAGTAGTCAAGGGAGGCTGCGACCGTATGCTCCCTTCATCGCTCCCATCTGCCTCCACACACACCTAGCAGGGCTAGGGCCCCGGCCCAACCATTCAGGCTTTCAGGCTGTGTACACTTTAAGCTTGCCTGCCGAGGCCCGAAATCATACCAGCGATCATACCGTGTTTTGCCCACACCTGCCATGGGATTGTTTGCATCACATCACGGCATGCACCGTGCAAACCGCCCTCGTATCGCCCCCTCCTCCCCCCCCCTCCCCCTGCCCTCCTTCCCTGCCAGGCCCGAGCAGAGCGACACCGACTTCAAGTGGAGCGACCTGGCGGCCAAGACCAACAGCGAGCTGATGGCCAACCTGGGCAACTTCATCAACCGCGCGCTCATGTTCGTGGCCAAGTTCTTTGACGGCAAGGTGCCCGCCGCCACCGACGCGGCCGTGTCGGCATACGAGGTGGAGCTCGGCAAAACGGTGAGAGAGGGGAGGGTCAGAGGGGCGGGCGCATGCATGATCATCAGTCATCAGTCACCACCATCGAAACCGCACCACACTACCATATTCTGCTCCCCCCTGGTCCGTACTCTGGGGGAGCATGGGCGGTGCAGCGGACCACACTGCTCTGACCAAGTCGTCTTACTGAGCGAGCATTGATCCATCAGCACACACAATCACACACCCAATCACACATACAATCACACATACAATTGTCCATGCCGGGGGGGTGGGGAGTAACTGGCGTCCGTGCTTGGCGCTGGCGTGTGCAGCACACACAATTACACATACAATTGTCCATGCCGGGGGGGTGGGGAAGTACCTGGCGTCCTCACTGGCTTGGTGCTGGCGCGGTGTGCAGGTTGGGCCCAAGGTGGAGGAGTACATTGCCGCCATGGAGCGCATCAAGATCAAGGAGGGCATCCGCCTCGCCATGTCGATCAGCGCTGATGGTAACAAGTACCTGCAGGTGTGTGTGGGGTTTATGGCAGGGGTGGGGGGGGGGAGGGGGCAACATCCGGCCGATGCTGCTGTGCGCGCTCCAGCTGCGCTGCACGTGCGCTTGGCGGGTGGTGGTGCGTGCGATGACGTGCCGATGTTATGTAGCGGGCAACAACAGGGGGTACCAACAAGCCTGTGGGGGGCACCAACAAGCCTTATGCCCGGTACATGCCCTGCAAATGCATGCATGTGTATTGTTACTATTGCATCAAGGATTTACAATCCAGTATGGGTTCTGCATCCATGCAACACCGTATGCTGCCGGTGGCTCGCTTGGTGTGGTGCTGAGAGCCTCTGGGTATCCCTCCCCTGCCTCCCCATGAAACATTCTCTCTCTCTCTCTGTCCCTCTTTCACCCGCACGTGCGCAGGATACCAAATCTTATACACCGTGCAATACCGCATGCTGCTAAACGCACCGATGCCAGCTACCCGCATGTGTGTCCGCAGGACACACAGCCTTACGTACCATGCAATGAACGCCCGCATGCTAATAAATGTACTGTTGCCACCTATCCGCATGGCCGCATGCATGTGTGGCCGCGTGCATGCAGGACACCAAGCCCTGGGTGCTGGTCAAGGAGGACATGCCCCGCTGCTCCGCCACCGTGGCGGCCGGCGTGGGCCTCGTGCGCCTGCTGGCGGCGCTCATCATGCCGTACATGCCCTCGCTGGCGGCAAAGGTGCTGGCGCAGCTGGCGCTGCCGCTCAGCGCCGCGGACCTCACGGACGACCTCGTCAAGGGTGAGCGGAGGGGGAGCGGAACATATACATTATACATACCTGAGCATATGCAGGGTTCTCCCTCTTCTGCTTGCCTGGTCCCCATGTGGGGGGAGCATGGGCCGTGTGGCCAACACGCTCGTGGTGTAACATAACATATACCTGAGCATATACAGGGTTTCGGGTTTCGGGTTTGGTGTTCAGGGTCAGCGGAATATATGCAGGGTCAAGGCTTGAAGCTGAGGGAATAGCATATGCAGGGTGTAGGGTTGTCAGGTTTCAGGTATTGGGTTTTGCAGGATATGGGTCTTTCAAGGCGGGGTCTGAGCAGGACAGTATGATGGGGAGGTGCGTCGCCCCGGCCTGTGCCTTGAGGGGGTGGCTTTGTGCGCATGACTGCGTGCCTTGAGGGGGTGCCTTGAGGGGGTGCCTTGAGGGGGTGCCTTGAGGGGGTGGCTTGGTGCGCATGACTGCGTGCATCACCGCAAGATGGGCTGTAGACATGGTGTAGGCGTTGGGTGCAGGTTCTCGGAACTGGAGCTTGCCGGATGATTCCCGCACTCCCCTGTGCGCGAGCACGGATGACTGATGAACTGGGCTGCAAGGTTCATGTCGGCGGTGTTGTTGCTGTCATGCCAGGAGGGTGGGGTGCGTGAATTAGCTGATGAGCAGCTCAGGGGCTGCCAGGATCTACATGATGCAGTGCAGTCAAGTAATCAGTCAAAAGTATACGGTAGCAATGTACTGTTTGGTTTTGAGCGTGTGGCCTACGTCGCCCTCTGCAGCATATGCCCGTGCGCATGGCTCACTCGATTTGGTCTAATCTCGCCAACACACCACCACACCAACGCACCAACGCACCAACGCACACCCCACGCAGGCTCCTACTCGCCGCACACGCTCGTGCCGGCGGGGCACGCGATCGGCACACCCGCGCCGCTGATCAGCCAGATCTCGGACGAGGCCGTGGAGGCGCTGCGTGCCAGGTGCGGCGATGCGCCCGCATGCATGCAGAGCACCGTAGCGGACCCCGTGTGGTCCGCTACTGGACCAGGCCTGTGGCGCAAGCACAGCACGTGGATTGTGCAGCCTCCGCCTTGCTGGTCCCTCCTCTTGCTCCGCAAATGCATTCGTAATTGTATACAAATGCAAAACGCGAAAGCTCGGAGTATGGTACACATGCATAAAAGCAGCGATGGGATTGAACCTGCGCTGCGTGCTGCGTCGGTATTCCTAGGTCACGTCATTGACCTGCCTTGCCGCTGCTGTCACCACATTAGTGCTGCAACCTTGCCAGTGATGATTGTCGCCGGTGATGCCGTCGCCGCTGCTGCCGCTGCCAGTGATGCAACCCCTGCTGCACGGCCGTTGATCATGCTGCCGTTGATCATGCTGTCGTGGCCGTCTCAGGTACGGGGGCAGCCAGGCGGACCGCATCGCAGCCGCCGCCGCAGGCCCGGCGCAGCCCGGCCCCGCACCCAAGGGCAAGCCACCGGGCGTGGGCGGCGCCAAACCTGCGTCTGAGCTAAAGGCTCCGAAGGAGCCCAAAGCAGCCAAGCCAGCATCGGAGCCGAAAGTACCAAAGGAGCCCCAGGAGCCCAAAGCACCGAAGGCGCCCAAGGAGGCGAAGCCTGCGGCTGACGCGCCTGCGGCTGACGCGCCCGCTGCTGACGTCGCCGATGCGGCCGCGCAGCCGTAGGAACGACGACACGCTACGGGTGGATCGGATCGTCACCGTGCCGAGGATGATGGACGTGAGATGGACGTGTGTCTGTGGTCGATGATTGCGTCTTGCCCTGGAATGACTGGTGTGGGCCTCAAGAAGTGTTCACGCCCCCCCTGCCTGTAATATGCCCCGCAGGAACGCGTTTGCAGCA
>BDDA01000142.1:43012-77500 GCA_001662385.1 Chlamydomonas asymmetrica | reverse complement strand
GCGGGGGGGGGGGGGGTGCTTGTGGGATTGTGACCAGGGATTGCGCCTGCCTGACTGCTGGCCACCGCCAGGTGTGCATGCAGTCAAGTTGTGTGTCTCCACTCCAGTACTCTCCACACTGCAGCGTGCGTGCGCTGCTGGAGTGCGTGCCTGCATGATTATCTACTAGGCATTGTCGATTGTCACTGCTTCCTGCCTGGGCTGCATAATGCCCCTGCGTGAGCATCTTTTCTTTTGCGTCCTGAGCCACCTCAACACTTCACAGAGGATTTGCAACACGTGCAGCGTTACCGTATGCATCGGTATGCAGCGACCCCTTTTATCCTTACATCAGCTGCCCTTTCACCACATGCGCTCATCTCGGCCCCATCCCCTGGAATGGGGTCTCACACGCAACCCGTGCTGCCCGTGGATCCGAATTGCGTGAAGCACCTGGTTGCTACGCATTGAAGTGTAACTCACTTGTACCTCTACTTACCATGCTGCAGTCGCACGACGGCTGAACCCCATGGCATAAACAGCCGGTGCATGCTTGCCGCAGCGCACCAATGTTGGTGGCAGGCTGGCAGCAGGCGCATTGTGGCAGCATGTTCGCCGTGCAGCAGGCGAGCCCTGAGCGCTGCTGGCCGCCACTGCCGTGCAGCAGGCTTACACCGCCCTGCACAAACACTTGCACAACGTTCCACACAAGTACACAACCCTTCAAGACTTCAAGTGAAGGGCCATTGACACGCGTGGCTCATCGGCTGGCATGCGTGCTGCAGGACAGCTCATTGTCGTCATTCGCTTGCCCTTCACCCGTCAGCGCGGTAGTGCGGCGAGCGGCCGGTCATATTTAGTGCGGCTGACGTACGCTTGGGTATTTGCTTCGTGTGCTTGTGTTACATGTGGAGCAGCTGAAAGACCCCAAAGGGGACCAGGCGAGGCGAGGGGAGGGATTCAAGGAAGACATTGATGGGCGAGTGCGATGCGGGTGTCCCGGAAGGAGAGCAGGCCGTCCGCATTTTCCGGCGCGTGTGTCACATGTGGCGGCCCTGTCGCTTCATGCACGGGCGCTCCGGCATGCCTGAGACCGCGACGTCCAGTCCTTGTGCAAGGATGTCAGAACGGTACAGCTCGACAAACCCTAAAGCCCTGATTCCCCAAGTGCTGCCGACAGTGATGCCTTGCCACCTTACATGGGCCTGGGATTGGCACCATGACACCTGCATGACTGCATGCCCCAGGGGCGTCAACCCACCGTGCATGCATGCAGGAGGGCTGTGAGCAAAAATACCTCGCATCAGTGTTGCTGCACTGCTTCAAAGCGCACCGTACTGTACAGCGTGCGGCGCTGCGCATCAGCACTTCACACAAATACGGTATGTACTGCATCAAACAACGCGCTGCAGCGCAAGGCTCACACGCATGGTGAGTTGGTGACTGGTGAAGCTTGCGATGGCGTCTCCAGGAGTCTGACGCGCACGCACTAGCACAACTGTTCACAGGTGAACGGGTGGCACCTCCACAGCGGCCCTGCACGGACGCGACTGTTAAAAATGTGGGCGGGACCGGTCCCCCAGATCGCTGCCAGTCAGGTGTGTAGCGCGTATGCACCCAATGGCCTTCTTGTGAAACCGTTGCTGCGGTCCTGCAGGCACACACGCACACACATGAGGACACACCAAGTCACCTGTTTGTGCTCGGCCACACGTCAGCCAGTCACACAGCCTACAGGAACACAATGAATCCAAAACATCCGCTCATGGCCTGTGAGGCCAATTGTTTTCCGAACGAATCAAACATCGGACCAGAAGGGACACGGATCATTAGCGGTGCTGTCTCTGGGCCTGGCATCGGCCTGTGCGCTGCTGGGTGTACGCAAAACGAAATGCAAGGGCTCAGCGCTCTGTCGTCCCTTGTGCCAGGCATGACGGCGCCTACAACTGAGATCAAGCGATAATCATGAGGTTCCAACCGGCTCACCTGGCCTGTTTTGATCCTCCAGTGGGTGTGTTCGCCCAGGCGCCAACACTCCTACCGAGATGCAGGTCCACAGCCCAGACGCCGATCACGCAGACCCACATCCCAAATGCTGAAATGTAGACTTCAGGTTAGCATCACCCGGGTCAGCAAAACCGCCGCTGCACTTGCATCACCAGCTGGGCGGGCGTGACTGCGGCATACGGCCCGGTGCCCAAGCAGGCGAGGGCCTCGCAGAGCAGGCAGCAGTCTCCCAACTCATCCTCTAGCTGTGCTTGGTTAATGTACATCCTGCATCCTTGAAGGCAATCCTCTGGACATGTCGAGGTTAGCACCCCTCGCCGTTGCTGCTGCTGCTGCTGCTGCTGCATGGGTTGCTGCTGTCGCTGCTGACCGGCTTGCAATTGGCTGCCCAGCAAGGCCTGCTGTTGCGCCACATTGACAAACAGCCAAACACAGCGCAGCCTGGCGCTGTTGCACGCAAAAAGCCTGCTGTTGCTGCTGCTGCTGCTGCAGAGCGCCCCGTGAGATCGTCCTTGCGGCCAGGGGAGGCTGCCAGGTGCAGAAGTGCGTCAAAGGCCGTTCTGAGGCTGAGCTGGCGGGCGCGGGCGCACGGGGCCCGCGTGCGGTTGCAGGGGGTTGAGCCACGTCGCCACCACGCCGCCAGGCGCCGTTGCCCCGCCCCGCGGCCCCTCAGCAAGCGTCCTCAGGCGATGCAACGCCAGCGCTGCGGCGCTGCCGGTCGGCAAATCCTTGACCCGCTTTCCTGTGCCATCGCTGCTGCGCTCGCTGCCGCCGACATGCTCAAAGGCGTCACCGCCGTTGTAATCGCTGCATTCGCTGCCAGCGCCAGCGCCATCAGCAGCAGCAGCAGCGGAGTGCGGCGATTCGTGAGGGGGGCGGTCGTCGGTACCGCTGCTTCGCAGCGCGCCAGCCGCCGCTATCCTGCCTGCCAGCTGGCGAAGCTCCGCGGCCTCTCTGGCAGACACTGGCCGCTCGTCCGAGCTCCACAGCATGCCCGCGGATGCCGCCTGCATGGAGCATGTGGACGCCACGGGCGTCGGTACAGGCAGCAGCGCGCATACAGGTTCGCTTCCAATTTCACAGCCTGTGAGCCAGTGTGCGAGGCTGTTGCAACTCTTTTATGCACACAGACGGGCCAGGCCACCTGGGAATGCGCATGCTTTTCTACAAGGTGTGTGCCAGCGCACCTTTTGGGTGGCCAGTGCATGTCGTATTAGAGGCACTGAGCATTTATGTGGCCGCCTGTGCACGACCACCCCACTAACTTGCATATGCAGCATTGCAATGTGCAGGTAAGCAGCTTGTTGGGGTCATTACCTGGCAAAGCAGTTGTCGCTCGAGGATAATCTGCTGCAGCGAGCCCCCTCTGGAGGCAGCTGATAGCAGTTGCGTACGCTTGGGCAACGCAAACGCACCTATCACCACCTGCAAGCGGGCACAGTCGCACACACACTTGAGTGGCACCTCCTGAAGAACTTATCCTTCTAGGTGGCACATGACAGGTAGTGATGAAGCAAAAGCATACATTACTTACCGTGTACACGTCCAGGCTGCTCAGATACCTCAGGAGTGAGCAGAAACCTGTGCGCAAACCAGATACGCAAACTTAGCACTCGAGACCGTGTAGACGGACGATGAACCTGTGTAGATGTGTAGATGAGGGCTGTTTTAAGAACGATACAGCAATTCGTACGTATGACATACACAGCCAACAGCACGCACCTTGGTCTTTGGACACGATCACTACGCAAGCTGGTACCCCAGTCTGCACTGTGTTCCTGGCCCACGTTGTCGCATCAGAGGCGATGAGGACGTCTGCGTGGTCCCTCCTCACAGAGCAAGTATGAAGCGAGAAGCCACAGGCTTGCAATACGCGCCCGTCCAGCCCGTACCGACGAAGGGCAGCTGACGTTTGCGCGTTCGCGTACACACCCAAATGTACGGAAGCAGCTTTGTTTGCCCTGAAAGCTGCCGACAAGCGACACAGTTGCAGCAGGCCTGTAGCTCCAAGAGCAAAGTTGTCAGCGTCAACGTACACACATACGTGCCGCCCAGTCACTGGCAGTTCTGCAGGCAATTCGTTGGCCAATTTGAAGGCCCCCTTTGCGCTGCAATGCCCCTGAGCTGTTGAGCGCCTCTTCGGTACAGCGGAAAAGGTGTTGTCCCTAGAGGTAACAAGCACGGAAGGCGTGTTCCAAGAAGAACGTGTTTTGCGCACAACTTGCATCGTCCGAAGACGTGCCTCGCTGATACGTGCGATGTAATAGTGTCTTGCTCATATGCTGGTGCACCGGTAGATGGATACATTAATGCTGATAAGGGCCCACTAATGCCCGTTACGCAGAGCAACGGGCCTGGAACACAATGTGTGCCACATGCGGCACTTTAAACTGCGGCATGCACATGTGGGACCTTGGGGGAGACGTTTCCAGGGGCCTTGGGAGAGACGTTTCAATCTGGGTGCACAGAAAGGACATCGTTCCTCACCTCACAGGTGGAGAGGGAGGAGGGGAAATTCGCCTATGGGTGAGGACCGCACTTGTCCAGGTGAGATTGCCATGCACGTATCCAGCACGTATCGAGCCACGACCCACATCCATGTTGCACACACCAAGCCGTTCACCGCACCATCCTCGTAATCAGCAGGCCGCGGCACTGCGTTGACCCACATCGCTGTTGCCCACAGCCAGCCGTGACCCACATCGCAGCGGTCTCGATTGACGTAGCCACAGCTGTGACGTTACCTCAGCTGCCCCCGTGAACTGTGCCTCAAATCCACATGTGCTACATCAGTAGGCGCGGTAAGCTGCGCTACAGCCCCATAGCCTGTTGAGCGCCACTGCCCACGCTTCCCGCATGCACCCCTGAGACCTCGCTGCCTGCGTGTGCACCTGTGCGGCATCGAGGGATGCGTCCAAATGTGCGCTGTGGCGTGAGCATGCAGAGGCGACGAGTGGCAAGAACGCCACGCCGATGGTGCCCTGCTCTGGTTTCGTGATTTTGGCCATCGTGAGACCTGGGGGGTCATATCAAGGGCCCTGGCCTCAACATTGCGTAAAGGCAGGGGTGCAGCTACTGCAACCACATAAACAGTATGTTGAGGCATGCGCACGTGTAAAGCATGTCGTCAATCCATCATACACGTGCGCATGCCTCAACATACTGTTTATGTGGTTGCAGTAGCTGCACCCCTGCCTTTACGCAATGTTGAGGCATGCTTGAGCCATGGCTAGCGGTTATTTGGGACAAAGCACGATCGAGGTCAGCCATATCAATGTGGTGCAAGTGCAAGACGCCATACTCGCTCTGATCACACCCATTTGGGCAGGGGGGCACCCCCCCCCTTTTGTGCTGGGGTTCAATTGACACCGTTCCACCCTCGCCTTGCCACCTGCAGGAACGAGTGACCCAGATCGCGGCTGCGCTGCACGCAGACCTGCATGCAATCGCTGCCACTACAGCAGCAGTTCAGCACTACGTGGCATCGTGGCGTTGGTCGCACACTCCGACCTCGCCTTCCGGTTGACAACACTCTGGGCTTTCAGGTACTGGTTCACTGCCATCGTGTGTAGTGCAGGTGCGTACGCTTGCAGCGCTGCTCAGGCTTTGCTCCAACTTCGCCCTCCAACTTTTGCCGCCTGGTAAGGTGCTGCGTTCCGTTCAGTGCCTTGACCCAAAACGCATTCATGGACGTGCAGGATGTGAAGGCAGCTGACCATGGCAATCAAGCGCTGGAGGGCCTAGCCAAGTACCTTGTGTCGCAGCGGAGGAGAAAGTCTCACAGCAAGCACCTCGACCAGATTACACCACGATTTGACCATAATGACCTGTCCGGTTGAAGCAGGGTTATTTTTGTGTTTTTGAGTGGAATGCATGGCACAGACTCAGGCATTATTTTCGTTGTAATTTGCTCATGCACAAAAGCAGCACACGCACGCGACAGGCAACGCATGACTGATGGCAACACAGCAATTCAAAAAAGCGAATCAGTCCGACTATAGCAAGCGACTCACCACTGCAGCACCAAATCACGACACATTCACACGCATACACGGCGGTCTCGCAAAAACTGAACGACGCAACTCCAACAACTGCAAACCCTGTGCACAAAACAAGGCGCAACACTCAGCTGCGAGGAGATCCATCTGCAGCTCAACACACTGGTTGCGCTGGGCAACGCCAGCAGAGCAGGCCAGGCGCTAGTCAACCGTGCGCGGGCGCACGGTGCCACTAAGAGCAAACCAGCGCTGTACGGGAAAACACACATGCTTGGGAGCTGCATACAGGGCGAGCACTATTAAGGGTGCCCAGTCTGTAAAGCACTGGTTGCTTATTCGAGCACACACAGGAGCCTGACGGAGTGTGTCCGTACGAGCAGATCACTCGGCTCAGAGGCTTTGGAAAACTCACTTGGGCATTTGTTTATGTGACTGTCGCAGCCGAGCGGGGCAACAGTTGCAAGCACACAAGCAGCAACGGTCAAGCCAGGAAGGGCCCGCCGCCTGCAATGGTGCTCGCAACACGCACACATGACATAACCATGAAACGAATTAGCGAGGACGCTCATTTTGGGGTGCGGCAAAGCTCTTGCAGCGATGCACGCTCACCCCGCCATGACCATGGCATGGCGCAAACCAGCGAGTGGCACCCCGAGAGTAATCGGGGTAAAGCCCCCCGTCGCATCGACCGCAGCGGGCACCATTCGGCAGCAGTGCATATCTGGCGCGGGCTTCATTGAGCCACGGCGCCGCACGCATGCCCTAAACAGGTAGCCCCAAGGGGGAGAAGTTCGACACGCTCATGGAACACTCATACAGGGGCCGGGGGGTTGTGGGCGTCAGGATGGACCAGCTAAGCCTCCAAGACAACCCGCATGACCGCCCCTTATAAGCCACACTGCTTCAGCGCTGCTGCCCTCGGGTAAGCCTCTCGCTCACGTATTAGTCTTCACACAGCCAAACAGGGGGGGGGGAGGAGGGGGGAGGGGCAAGGGGGAAGAACAAAAAGCAATCTGAAAAAGCGCGTGCTGTCAGCCCTCCGCCTCTTCAGGTCTCGTAATGCACACTCACACAAGGCAAACGCGCGAGCACGTTGCGATGGAAAAAAACGAACGTGGAAAACTGGACGACTCAAAAGAGGCGGAGCCCATGGTCAAGCGGCGAAGGCAACACGCCCAAAGTCCTGCAAACACGCCCCAAACACTCTGGGTCTAGTGCGGATACATTAAATATGCGGAGCTTTTTTTTGCGTGTAGGTTGAGGGAAAGCAGGGGGCAAGCGAAGAGGGAACCTCATCTTGCACACGGCCAGCGCAGGGGACGCGGCTCACAAACAGCGATAAACCGTTGTTAAGCAAACCCTCACAGTATCACGATTTAGGGGTACCTTAGTATCACGTGTATGGACGAACGGCTATGGCAGTGCGTGTACACACAGGTTCTCTTCTCTGGCTCAGGCGATGGAGCAACACACGCTCACACAGGCAGGGCTGCAGCGGCGCCTCGCGCACACCGGGTAGACCCTGCTGTAAGCAAGGACACGGGTGTGTGTGGCAAGGGCCTTTAACACAGTCAACGAATGGTACGAACAACGGGCCTGGCAGTCTTGCGATGACGAGCATAAGCGGTCCTAACACACTGTACTGCGGGGAAACGCCGAACATGCTGTCTCATGCTGCCTTGTGTCTGTCATAATGGGCTTCAATAGCGCAGGGGTTTGAATGTGCGTGTGCAATATGGTTCCTGTAGGGAGCCACAATAATCCCAGTTGTCGCGTTGGGCAAGGGGGTCAGCACCAAAAACGCAAATTCCCAGCCACATGAGGTCAATCACTTCAATGGGTGCAAGTAAAAACTGTGCCATGCCCGCAAACAGCCAGCCGACAAAACGACTCGGCAGGGTCTTCAAGGGAAAAATTGCTCAGGCAGCTTCAGGAGCTGACAGAGCACCTCGGGCTGAAGCAGGGCAGGCAGCGAAGCAACAACCGCATGAAAGATTGCTACGTAACGCGTCCTCTCCGTCAACACGTCCCCTCCGCCATGTAGAGACCAAGCGGTGGGAGAGTGAGGCGACGAGTGCGGTGGCGAGTGCGGTGGGCTCACAACTAAGGTGCAAGCTAGCCTGGGGGCAAGGTCAGCCAGCGCCCAGTCGCGCTAAGACCAGCCTTGCGCCCACAGAGGCTGCTTCTTAACCTCTGCCGCAGCGGCAGCCAGCACACCCTGAACCACGCTTCTACAGTGTTCATAGGCGCACTGTGGAGGCGTAATTCAGGCAGCTGCCTGCAGACAACTAGGCAGTTTCGCTCTAGTTGACGCTGACAGGTGTAGAAAACGGGTTGGCGAAGTCAATAGTGTCCACCAAGTCCATATCCCAAGCACCCACAGGGTACCTGTGGGCAAAGGCGCACATGGCAACACTTCACATTCACATATGCGTCAACCCCTCTGTCGCAGACCAACCAACAAATGCGCTACGCAGCCCCCAACCAAGCTCAGGAACAAGAACCGATTAGCAAGCAAGTGCCCAGTGCTTCTCAACGACAAGCATTTCCAAAAGCACACCTCACCCTAAAGCGAAACCATACGCTGACAAGGCCTTCACCTTATGAAACCATGCACGGTGTCAAATAGCTCACTCAACCCTCACCTGTTGTTGCTATCGTCTGCGCTGAGCAGGTCAGCCAGGGCAGCCTCTTCAGCAGCAACAGCCTGGATGGCCGCCTTGCTGGCGTGAGGTGCTGCGCCCTTGCCACCCTTGCTGTTTCCCAACGCCTTCTGCACTCCACCTGACACCTTGGTAGCCTTTGAGGCCTTGCTGGCTCTGGGAGCACCTGCTGTTGCCGCCTTGGCTGCTGCCTGGAGGTTGTTCAAGTCGCAGGAAGCCGCCTTGGCGGGCGGGGCGCGGACGTGAGAGGGCGCAACGTTTGCAGCTGCTGCTATCTGAGAACCAGGCTGCCCAGGCAAAAGGCACTCCAAGTCGAGGTCGAATGTGTCGAATTCCACTGCTGTGGCGCTGGTAGCGCGGAAAGGGTCCGAGGCATGGTTGTTGCAGGAGTCACGAGGGCTGGACGACAGGAACTGGTCCGATAGCTCGCTCCCTGCATACGAGCCAGCGCCGTGGTCTGACAGGCTGCTTTCCTCGAGGTCCTGCAGGTGCACATGACAGCAAGGCGTCAGGGAGGTGGTGGAAAGGGGGGCGTGCAACACGAAGCCAACAGCGCCAGCAGCGCATATCTGGGCTAGCGTGACGCGCAGCGGCTGCACGACCTGTGTGTACACAACTGCTTATCCTAGACCAACTGCTTCTACTAGACTGCAAGCAGGCCAGACCCTCCCCTAATGTTCTTGAGTATGGACTCAGGGCTCTGGCCGTGACGGTGGGCATTGCCTGGGTTGTTGGATTTTGCGTGAAGGGCGACAATTGAGAAACGAAGAACGCCCACAAAGTTTGATCGCGTGCACCCAGGCCGTCCAGAAGCTGACCCCACAGCGTGGCTTATCGCACGGGCAACACGGTGCGCTGTTGCGAGCCGACAACCCTGCCAGGTGGTGCGGATCAAACCAAACCGTTCGAGCATCAAAACTCACAGGCAGGAAGGCATCAGCGTCTTCCAGCAGCTTGCGGATCTCATCCGCGTCCAGCTCGAAGTCGTCTGGATGGAACGCTTGCTGCTGAGGCTGTTGAGGCTTGCTTGCTGCGCTGGACTGCTTAAGAGCCTTCGAGGCCTTGCTGCCTGCCTTTGAGGCCTTGGCCGGGCCCTTTGCTGGGAGTTCCGCCTTCGCGGACAAGGCAATGGGGGGAGGGGAAGGAGCCTGCTGCGTGTACATGGCAAGGAGATAGTGGAGTGAACTGACCAAAGACTAGAGGTGACCGAAACATCTCCAGTAAATGTTTGACAGGACAAGACTCTTACCGCAGCAGCTGGGGCAGGGCTCAAGCCCAGCATCGGGTTGCCACCAGCAGGAAGGAATCCTGCAAGCCATAAGCAACACGGGGCGCACAGTGTTGGCAGGGCGGTGAAGGTCACACACTCCACAACAAAATGCCAACACCCCTCGCTTTTTCTACTGATACTTTGCTGTCACCGTCTAGCGCAGCCCTGCTTCAGCCTGCAGCAAGACAACGACCACGACCGACGGCCCCAGGCGGAGACAAGGAAGTGATCCCGAAGATGGGGGCGCACACACACGCGAACTTCGCCGGACACACACAACGCCCAACCCAAAGCCTAGAGAGCACTACTTTTGCACATCGCACAGCCCCCCAGCCTGCTGTGGTGCTCCGCACTCACCAGGTGCGAACGACAGCGCAGGGAAAGCGCAGCCGGCAGGAAAGGTGAAAGAATGGGCTGCAAGACCCTGCTGTTGCTGCGCAGTAAACAAGATTTGTAGGGCGAAGAACTGCTGCGTGAGCACCTGGTAGCTGGGCGAGCCGTAGACATAGTCTTTGACGTCGACGCTCGCGTTTTGCGTGTTGATGGGGTACTGGACCACTGCACCGCCAATGCACATGGATGGCGAGGCCATTTTCGAAAGAAGCTGCGCGACTGCTGCTGCTCACAAGAACGCGACTGGGGCTGCTGCTCACGGCGCTGCCTTTGCGCTGCCTGGTTCCAGGAGGCGTTTGCTGGAGTCCAACACCAAATGCTTAGGCTGGAAAAGCAACAGTAGTTTGTGCACACAAGGGAGCAGAGGGTGCAAGAAAACTCTGCAAGAAAAGAAGAAGACAGTGAAGCAGCAACGCTGGGGGCCCTGAACAAAGTAGGCAGCTGTGGTCCTTAGAGGCACTCTTAGGCATGCAAGGCCTCTTTGTTATGAAGACGGCAGACTGCATGCATCGACACATTGAGGAAATATCAGTCAAAGGGCAGCTGCATGTGCCGCTGGTGGAAAGCAGTGCCACCCCTGTCACATATCGCTGACTGCGGCCCTGACCCAGGGCTCCATAGTAAGAAACTGCAGGCGGTCCTTGCAGTGACGAACACGGGCGGCTAACGGTAGCCCACCTGTCGACGACATAAGAGGGAGCTGGCGAACAAGAAGGTCACAGTCAACCTGCAGCAGCCCGCAACCTACCGCACAGCTGGCTGGCTGGGATAAGGAGAGGCGGGCGTGTGGCGGCACTGGTGCAAGCATGAGAATCATGGTGTACGGCGTCAACGCAACACGCAACACGTCACAGCAGGCCCTGCCTTTGTGGTTCTTGGACACAGTACCTACTCTGTCATACCTCCCGTTGAAGCCTGTGCCTTTGCCAGGAGGATAAGTGAATTCGACAAGGAGGGGACGTTGCTCTCGGGCTGCAGCTGTCATGAACCTGCTGCACAGAGTACTGACTCACATCAGGAGCTCGTGCACAGTTTATGTTGGCATGCGCAGCCTGTGCTGCTCGCGGTATCTCCCGCATCAGGTTTTTCGGCGCAGGGGGCGTTGGCGACAGTACCGCCTTGCATTCAGCAGGAGAACAAACTGTCGCCACGCCCCCCACTTGTGGGAAAGAGCCCACAGGTCAAGTTGATAGGCAGCGCGCTGAGCTACCAACTTTGGCTTGCAGCAGGAGGTGGGCAGAAAGCGGCTGGCGCTGGGGTGCAAAGCGCTAAAACACGCGAGCTGTACAAAAGCCTTCAGCGCTGCACCTTCCCAGGCAGAGCGTGTTCCGTTCTACTTGCTGACTGGCATATCATAGGTTAGTGTCTGGTAGCAAACTGGCAACCGTACTTGGAGGGTGCGGCGGGGGGGTCCTCCCCAGATGCGGTACGCGTAATCGGGGGGCTGAGCCCCAACCCTGCAGAGGCGAGCCGGTCGGGGGGAAAGGGACCTATCACGTGAGCTCACGTGTGCTTTTGCAACAAAACAAAACAACTTGGTGGTCCGCGCGTGTGTGTGAGGACGAGTGCTCACACAGTACACACCATCACCTCACAAATCGGCTCCCAAACGGACTGCACCAACCGGCCTATACATACGCCGCAAATCAACTCAGCCAAAAACCCTACGCCCAAGGCAACACTACAAGCCTTGCAAGGCTGCATCGAAGGACGCCAAGGTTGCCACCACCCACAGCCGCCCTAGGATATATTAAGCAAACATTAGGCGTGATAGCGGTGTCCACCCCACCCTAACCCACAACAAAATACAGGAAAACTCCTGCAGTTGAAGCAGTTTGTCTTGCATGCATTGAGTTTCACGTGGTGCGGATGGTCTGCAAACGTTTTACGTGCAGCCCATCAAGTCCGTGACTGCAGGAGCTGGAATTCACAAGATGCACTGCCTTTGCGGTTCAAGCTCCCTGTTGCTTCCTGTGCACAATATAACGCAACACCTCCCACAGCCATGCGACGCCCCGAGTAAGTCGGCCACTGTCTAAGGGTACAATCAGGTTCTCGCCTGAAGGCGCTGCTCCAGGAATACTGCGTACTGAAGCGTGCCGCAACCTGCAAGGTGAAGTCATGCGCAGCCCTGTTGCCACTTGCCACAAGGGCAGCGGTGTCGCGCTGCAAACTTGAAGGAACAGGAGCGTGCAACTTCGTGCATATGCGGGGAAAGGTGGGTTGAGGGGTCAAGGACACGTGAGCCCCCCCCAGTATACACGGCCTACAAAATCACGCATCAGGGTGGTGACGTATCAGGCAGCAATAGGCTGTCGACACAGCTAGCCCCGCCCCCTCACATGGCCTCAGCAAAGGCGCATGCGCAGCAGCTTACGACTGCCCTCCAAAGCGCAAGTGCCAAAAATACGCAAGAAGCTGAGAAGGGGCAGAGCTGGAAGCATGCCATTCCCCAATGCAGGTGTGCACAGGTAATCGTTGGATAGGTGGCAATGCTGACGGTGAAACTGAGGACCATCCACAAACCCCTGCCCATATGCATAGTGTATGCGTATTTCCATGGTGTGCACAGGTAGCTCCAGCGCAGGCTTCCAACCCAGGTCAACCCATCATGCATCCAACACCAGCCGATGGCGTACCAGGCGTACTATCGATGCTGCATGTGCATCCACCTGCAACCGCCCAGTCGCCCACCCTCCCTGCACTGTTACAACACCCAGTGCCCAGGTGCCAGCTAGCATACCCGCCCGCTAACATGGCCGCCCGCTAACATGGCCGCCCCGCTCCCGGACAGCATACGCCAACAGCATGGGCAACTGCCACCGGCAAGCCCGCTCCACATTGCAGCCAGTGCTGTGAAACCGCCTACGGCATCACCACCATGCACACCGCGTATGTAAGCCCAGCAGGTGGGCGCACCGTGCACATCAAGGTGGCCAACAGGCAAGCTCACGTGGTGAGGACCCCTAGCGGGAGGTACGGATACCGCACAGGCTGCCATGTCCGTGGCATTCACGCGCTCAACTGCCTGCCTTTGTCGTTTGCACCTCAAGACAGGGTCATGTACAAAGCCCACTGCACCACCCTTGGTGCCATGCAAGATCAATATGCCGGAATGCCCCAGACTGCGTCACCCGCCTGACCATAGAAATCAGGAGGCTGGTTGCTGTGCACGTTGTGAACCATCCGAGCATGCGTGCCGCTCCCAGTGACGACGCTGTCATGCGCATTACGGAGCGTGCGCCCCCTGCCGGGGTCCTGCAGCAAGCCACCAAGAGAACATACATGGCATGCTCTGTTTGCTCACCTGCCCGCAGCCGCGCAGCTTTCAAGCGGTCCATGTGATTATCATTCATTCATTCGCAGAATAGGCATGCGCATTGCTCGCAAACAGCACCGCTGCATCGTGGCCTGCGGTACGATCGGGTTCCTGTCATCGGGTCATGCTCCGACACTGCCCACAAGTGACAAAAGTACACCACACAGCGTTCCCCACACACCATGCACAAACCTCAGCATCGACAACAACACCGCCAGCACAATACTGCATTTGGCCAGATGACCAGATCGCATTGTGCACATGCCCCGCCCAGGCCGTACGGCATGCACACACGCACACACACGCACACTTCAGCATCAGCACCGCTGGAGCAGCACAGATCCTTTCAACACACTTCCAATCACAGACCGCGTTTTACTACAGCCACCGACTCAGACCATCAGACCGCTGTTCTCTTCGCGACAGCCGCCAGCTCAGCCCAGACGCCTCGCCACCCTCAGGTGCAGTTCCCATCATCATGCATAACATAGGCACACTGCACGGCCCCACGGGAAGTAAAATACTTGAACACACGCACACAAACAGTCGCACACCGCACGGCTCCACGGGAATCACATTGCACGCCCCACGGCCGCCTCTTTCTGACACAACCAGCACCGTGACCAACACTGCCCTCGCCACCTCGCCGCGATGCACAGACTCAGTTGCCCACCACACAGGGCATCCTCCTCACCTGATCGCCCCCACGCACCTGCCCCAGTGCCGCCCCTAGCACCACGCTGCCATGGAAAACACCCTTCGTCAGCGCACCCGTGACAATTCCAACCCACAATGCGGCTGTTTTTTTTTTCTTTTTGACGGGAAAGGTCACAAAGCGAGGCTCTGCTGCCGAAGCAGGCACGAGCAGGACAGACAAGCCTGACCCCCAGCACCCTCAGAAAACCCGGCCAGAACAAGGACACGAACAAGGTTGCTCGCATAGTTGCATGTCAGCAGGGCCTGCCGCTGGCGCCACTGCCTGCATGAGGCTCGTATCGTACAGCCCATCAGAATGTTAATCGCTGTACAGCAGGCGCAGTTCAGCTCAGACACCTCGCTCGCCATTGGTCAGGTCAAGTGCAGTCCCGCTGTCCATACGCATGCGCATATGCACACTGCATGGCCCCACGGGAATCACACGGCATGCCCCTTGAGCGCTCTTTCTGACACATCGTATCGGTGCAAGAGAGCTATCTGCTTTGTGCTTGTGCCGTGTCTGAGTTGCCTTGGCACGGCACTCGGGTTGACTGCTCATGGGCTAAGAGGATCCACGCAGCACAAACACGACAGCTGCCCGCCGGTCGCCGGATCTTGTTTGGGGCGACCCGCACTCGTAGCCGCAACAGCGCACGCCTGCAAAATCTCAGGGTGGGCGCCTAGGCGGGGACGCTGACGCCGACTGACGCATTAACAAGGTCACCAATCATACATGGCCCACACACGAACTCCATCACATCGTCCAGCAAGTCTGCACGCCTGCGGCCACCCTCACTCTATCTGCTGCTTCCTTGAGGCAGCGCTGCTTTGAGTTCACTCACGACCCGGCCTACCTAAGGACCGCCTGGTTGTTATCCTGGAGCCGCCCCGTGAACACCTGCCTGCAACGCGCAGACAGCCCTGTTGCCATGCGTGCGCGCAAGCTGTGGCGGATGTCAAGCCGTGGGAGCCAGGGGGGGCAAAGCTGCCCTGCAACAGTGGTGGCAGCAGCAGCACAGATAGGCACACAATTTCTGCAACAGGCAAGGCGACCAAACAAAACTCAACACCTCCTGCCCGCCCACCGCGACCCCAACCCAGGCAGTGGCCAAGCAGCCCTTACGGGTCGTTCGGCGTAATTTGCCTACGCAAGGGGTTGCAGGGGGATATGTGCCAGGCTGGGGCCCGGGAGTGTGCTTAGAGGCAGCCAATGCGACATGGCTGCATGCTATATGGGCAGTATGGGCTATATGCTAGATGGGCTGCATGCTAGATGGGCTGCATGCTAGCGGCTGGCGCTCTACTGCCCATTGCGGACTGGCTGACAGGCAGGCACATGAGTGCACGAAGCAGATGCACAGCAGGGTGCAGCTGAGTTGGTCCAAACATGTACCTAGACGTGCTGTAGATGAAGGTAGCTGCAAAGAGTGCGCATGCCGCGCGAGCAGCAAGGCATGCGGATGCTTTATACCTGCATGCAAATTGCTGGCACCGGAAAGCCGGCTACACATGCAACGTGCAATGCATGCGAATGCGTAAGAACTTTATATGTGTGTATTGCAAGTTTGGTACGCATCACTCAGACGCTCGCATCACGCAGATGCGGGTATGACAGCCCCAAGCAACCACCTGGGCTACGTACGCAGCCTACACATGAATGCACATCAGGCTCTCACACACAGCACGGCCCCACGGAAAGCACACTGCATGGCCCCACGGGAACCAAATAACTCTAAACACCCACAGCACGACACGTCAACCAGACACGTCGCCACCCTTGCTCGGGATCATTGTTTGAGAGCCACTTGAACGGATGGGCCTCAGTTTCGATCGCAAGGATGAGCGGCGTGCGGCCGACTTTGTCCATGACGTCCACTGCAAAATGCAGGCGAAGCGCAAAGGCCGGCCAACGCCACAGCCACTTTCCGTCCCGCATGGTCGACAAGCATCGCAAGTGCAAAGTGTACTGGCACACTAGTGCGCCGCGTACTCAATCCCCAGCGGGAATGCTGATGTTATGTGGACATCGCCCCATCGTCGAACCACGCAGCCTCTAGGTCGCCGAACATTTCTGTCAGCTTCTCCTGGGCACGCTTGCGGGCTGTTGCGGTGGTGGGGCTCTCCAGCAGGAAGCTGGGCAGCGTCAAAATGTTGATAACATTGTCAAGCGTCAGCTGCGACGTGGGAACCTTGTCCAGCGCTGAGTTGCAGGCTGCCAGGAACCGGTTCACGCGGTACTGGACCGCAAGCTTAATCATACGCAGCAGCTCGCTAGGCTCGCAGCTCCGTGGCAGCACGCCAGTGTACTGCGGTCAAGCAGTCGGCAAAGCGGTCCGGCAAGCACCGAAACCAAAGGTCAGGCAACAGCGTGGCGTTGTGCATCCAGATTGCGCTCGACTATGACAAGGCCTTCGACAAGCTTTCCGCTGGCACACCGGGTCAACACACTGTACGTGCTCAGCTTCGCAACACACGCAACGCACTGCAGCGTGTGCACGAGAGACATGGGTGTGCTAACCATCCTCACGTTCAACGCCATACCACTTACCATGTATTCCAACATCATCTGGGCTGCGTTCATATCCTCAGCATCCACTTCGAGCGTTACGACCTTGTTGAGGGACCCGCTCCACGATTCGACATTAATGTCCGAAAGTATTCGCTGGTCGCCGTGAGCACCGTTGCATGCACCGGCAGCGTCACGCATGGGGCCGTGCAGTTCAATTAACCACGCATACCATATGCACACTGCACGGCCCCACGGAAAGCACATTGCATGGCAGCACGGGACCCAAACATTTCTAAACACACAACAGGACAGCGGGGGCAACATAGTCCTACCTCGCCACCTACTCTTGTCACACCAGCTTGCATGTAACCCACAGCCTAAGGGCCGGGCAGTACTGCCCGCCAGGCGAAGGCCTCCTGCACTGCAGCCCGCCGCTCAACCGCACATCCTCACATCGCCACCATCGCCAGCATCCCCCCACCCCAGTGACAAGCCAGACCACGCTGCACAGTGTACCATGTACATGCTATGCAGCTTGCCGGCGGAACGCACCAGTGAGCCAACCTCTGCCTTCCACCTCTGCTGCTCCCATCTGCAGAAAGTGCGACGAGCCCGGCCGGATGTTTTAGCTGTGAGAACACAGCACAGGCTGCCATCATTGCTAAGGTACCTTACCTCCCCGCAGCACACATCACCAGTTACCGTAGTCTTCACACTTGTCAAGCTTGCGTGCCGCCCTTGTATGATCGCTTAACCGACTGTTAGGCAAGTGTCAAACCAAGCAACGCTGCCTGTCCAGCAGCTCCACCTTCAACATGGTATGTGCTGAACCAACCACCGCCACTACTGTATTCAAAGTCACTGTCAGCCGAGCAGGGGTATGTATGACCAGGCGGCCATGGCCGCTCTGAAAACTGCATGCCCACGTAATGTGCCTCCCGCACCCTCCGTATGACGATACCGTTGTACTGTATGACACTGCAGCCCATGCCGACACGTTGCGGTCTCGGTCCTGCATTGTCCTGCACATCAAGCAAGCCAACCGTTGCGCGCCGTGCCATCGCTGCCCAGTCCACGCAGCCGTTGACCCAATGTCCCAACACGCTCGCACGCGACCCAGCAGGCACACCGACAGCGACGCCAACTCACCAATAGTCGTGGCACGATGCGCGCTTGGCGCTGGGGACGGCGAACCCCAGTTCGCCGAGTAAGGATCCGGTAAGGACAGCATCGTTCATATGGCCGGCGCTGCCTCGAATAATCCATGACCCGGCCCTTGACAGTGCTGCGCGCCTTCCGGACTGCGACAGTGTTGCATGCTTTCCATGCTTGCCGACTGCGGGCACAGCGCCGGTGCCGCAGGGATGGCCTCAACCCGTAAAGCCTGGCTAAGGATAAGGTTTGGTCTACCATTTATTTATTCGTCACTAAACCAACAGCCTAATCCTAAAACGCCACAGCACACGCAGCAGCGCGCATGCAAGGTTGTTTCCCAAGCCTGTAACTAGTAAGTTTGTGTGCGACGCCGTTTCGACGGTTCCGTGCACAATCGTCTTTGCAAAGACGGGCCGCGCCACCGTTGCATTCAATCGCTTTTCCGCACTCGGGCATGGCCAGTATACATTTGATGGCGCCCACTTACACATGTTGCACCCAAGGCATGCAGCATTAATCTGGATGCCCATGAATGACCACCACACTGATTGCATGCAACGTGCAGCTCGCTGAGTTGTTACCTGGCAAAGCATTTGCCGCTCGAGCATCGTACTACAGGGCAAGCAGCTGATAACAGTTGCATGCGTTTGGGCAACGCAAACGCACCCCATCACCACCTGGATGCTTCAGCGGCACTTCCTGAAGAACTCAGCCTCTCGGATGGTACTGGACAGGTGTTAATGACGCAAAAGAACGCAAAGCGAAAACGTGGTGTGCACTTCCACGTACTTCGGGGTTGAGCGGAAACCTGTGCTACTGTTCGAAGCCTGAAGTAAGTTTTGGATGACGGTGAGCGGCAATGCGTGCACAGCCGACAGCACGGAACCTTTGGTCTTTTGACATACATGGCCACGATGCAAGCCTTTACACCCGCATGTATTCCTGCCCCAAGTTGCGGCATCAGAGGCGTTGAGGATGTCGTCTGCACGGTCCCTGCTCACAGAGCAAGTAGCAATATGTGCTCGCCCCAGCCCGTATCGACAGAGTGCAGTGCAGGACGTTTGCACATTCGCGTACTACATGCTTTTACGCAGGCAACCCTGTTTTGCCCTGAAAGTTGCCGGCATGCTACACAGTTGCACCAGGCCTGTTGCGCCAAGAAGAAAGTGGTCAGCGTCAACGTACGTACACACATAGGGACACTTCGTCATCCAACTCGAAGGTCCCCTTCGAGCTGCGATTTCCGTGAACGGGTCAGCGTCTCTTCGGTACAACTATGAGGTTAATGTTCATAAAGGGAACGAGTTTGGGGTGGGAGCCCCAACAAAAAGGTTTGCGTGCATCATCCAGACAAGTGCATTGCCAACTTGCGCTCAGACTTGCGCTACGTTGTGTGTACCTTGCTCATACGCAGTGCACTGTTGGAGGGATACAATGACGCTGCAGAGGGTCCATCATCCAATGATGGATATAAATCCTTTATGCAGAGGAACGGGCGAGGATTACCTGCTGTCCTTTCCAATCACCTGCAAAAGTTGCTTAAAATTGAAGTGTCTCCTGAAGCCCTTGTAAACCCACATGCGCATGACGCGCTGTTTGAAACCGCCGAGTTATAAACATCTATGTATGAATAATACCTCTTACTAGCGGCACGTGTTGTCGGAGTCTGGCCTGGCTGGTTAGTGCTTTCAGGACCTATTTTTGTACGATAGCCCCACATTGCGCGCACCGCATGTAACCCCAGTTATGGGGAACGTATGTGGAGGAGGGGTCGCAGCCTCTGGTGACAGCTCTTCGTCTAATAGTCCATCTGGCCAACCAAAGCAGCAGGCCAAGCCACCTGAAAAGGGTCTAACTGGAGCCGCCCCTCTTGCTCAACCTGCAAACGGGGCAGCACCTGTGGGTGCGTCTGGTGCAGGCACCCCATCAGCAGGTCAGGGGTGCACGGTGCGGCTGCCAGATTGTGCGGACTACGGACTCGTCATGACTGCATCCCGTCCATCCCACCATCCGCAGTCCCCATATGGTGAACATGCCTCCCTCAGCAGTCGCTCTTTGAGAGCGAATGATCACTGCGTGCACCCTCTTCAGGGTAGCAGCACAGGGCCTGCAAGCACAACCAGTGCCGTCTGCGTGCCTCCCGCCTCGGTCGGCAAGCAACCACGCACTCTGAGTGCTGTGGAAAGGCTTCTGGGGCCTCAAACTCTGCGTGCCGAAAACAGCTTTGCAACTCAGCCCAAGTCTGCTGCTGAGAGCAGCGTGCGACCTCGTTCAACGCGCGAACCACTCTTTGCGCCCGGAGCAGCGCTTGACTCGGGGAAGGGAGGCCTGAGCACTGCTGGCAGCTTGCAGCAGCAAAATTACGCAGACCCTTACAGCAAGGACGTGGACCGTGGGCTGGAGTCCAGCATCAATAGCATGTCAGCGCTTGACCTTAACGAGGCAGCAGCTCAGGCTTCGTGGCTCGGAGGCAGCCCCCTCAAGCCCAACACCGCGATGAGCACAACCACATCTATTTGCAACCAGCAGCTGGGTATGTCGGGCCTGCACAGCTCGAACCCAGCGCTAGCAGACGTGGTGAATCAAATGGAGCAAATAGAGCTTGAGTCGTGCCTCCAGGAACTAAGCCATTTGTGCCTGGTGCGTCTGCTACTTCACACTGCGTGCTTACGAGTGTCTTATGATCCCTGTGCGCTTGACATGGAGTGTTGTGTGACATGAAGCCTCAGCGTCACTCGTCAGTCTGTGCTCGTTGCCCACTGCCGACACAAAGATTTGGTGGCTTCTTGCAGGTGGGTTCTGGAGCTGGCGGGCAGGTGTACCTATGCAAGTGGCGAGGTATGACGGTCGCAGTCAAGTTCATCATCAGCAAGAATGTCGACCAGCTCGCACGCACAAAGCGTGAGGCTGTTTTGTCACGCTTGGCCTCTCACCCACACTTGGTGCAGACGTATGCTTGTGGAACAACAATGGTGAGTTGACCTTGCAAAGTGCATCTTGCTCTTGCACACGCTCCCTGTTGTGACGTGCTTTGGCTGCTCGTACATGGCGCCGGTTTGCAGTGTCCTTGACCGTCTGCCAGTACTTTTCTGGACACTCACACCCCGTCTCACAATGAGAACCAGGCCTGAACCACCGTCGGTGCCACTTAGTCGCCGCGCGGTTCATGAGATTCAGTGCAAGCTGCGTCATCCACTTGCACGGGTCGCTTGCCTCTAAACTGTGACCATGCAGGTGACGAAGGAGATGTGTGATGAGGCACATGTGGTTGCACTCGAGCGCATGGTCGCTGAGGCCGCAGCAGCGCGTGCGCGAGAGGCACACACCGCAACAGTGTCCAGCCAACAGCCTGCCTCGGACATACAACACCCCGGGATCAAGGCAACCGTAGAGTCAACGGTCGAGGTGGCCAACCCTGATGGGCTCGCCACAGCATCGTCCTCTGCTCCAACGTCCGCTAGCAGCACTGTACGGGCACAGCAGACTCACCACGACTGGGGATTAAACAGCAGCAAGCAGGGCAGGAGCTCAGCAGGGCAGGGGCCCACTGCAGTGGCGGATAGGGCACACCTCACAAACACCACAAGTCTAGAGGAGGTGTTGAGTCAGCCGTCAGCAGGTTCTGTGCTGGGGGCAAGGCCGGTCACAGCAGGCGCGGCCGTGGCAGAGCAGCATACCGGGACCAGCTGCTCAGGCACATGTCAGCCTCACACCCGCTGTGCAGGGCAGACCGCGTTTACAGGGGCGATTTGCGCTGCAGCAGACTCAACAGCAGCGTCCACAGGTGGCGTACCTGATGCTGCAGGAGCCACGGCCGCTGCGGGGCCGTCAGCAGGCTCGGCAGCGGCAGGCGACGGCAGCAAAGCGCAGCCGGCTTCAACACCAGCAGAGGCTTGCCAAAACCTCGAAATAGAAAACTCAGCAGCGCTGCCTGCAGTGACTTCCATGGACCTGGCGATGGCGGCGCTGCTGAAGTCGGGCCTGGGCCTGAGTATGCTGCACGGCTCCGGCACGCACCAGGGCGACTCCTTCGACGCGTCCTTCGTGCGAAACTTCCAAAACCTGCGCGACAGAGTCACGGTGAGGGCGGCGAGCGCCTGGGAAGTGCGGCGCGTGCCGCCGACAAGCGCCTAAGCGCCAGCTTCAAACGAACTGCACGACCCGCAGGCCCCTTCGCGCAGTTACCCACGGTGGACCACACCACGTGTGTGTTGCTCCGTGGTCTGTTTTTCCTTTCTCACGGGCTGAGTAGTCCAAGCACTTGTGGATACCGGTATTGCAACAGCACTTTCTTGGCCTTGGGCTGAGGTGCAAGTGCGGCGACCTCGTTACGGTCACCATGCACCTGTGTGTGACAGGAAGAGCGCCCATGCGGCGATGCAGTGTGGTTCCACGCGCGCATGTGTCAGGACGAGCGCCCATGCGGCCATGCACACGCGCATGTTCCTGTCTTGTTGCGCTCGTTGCGCAGGTCCCTGACGTGCTGCGACCTCGGCATGGTCACTTACCACTCACTACACGCGTGTCTCTGGCGTTTTTTGTCTTCTACTGCGCAGGTGCCTGACGTGTTGCGCGACCTTCAGGCCACCTCCGGGCAGAGCGTGACGGTGATGGTGATGGAGTACTGCGACTCGGGGTCGCTGCAGTCGGCCATCTCGCGCGGCGTCTTCTGCGTCTCGGCGCAGCACTGGAACACGCGCATGCGCCTGCGCGCGCTCGTGCGCACCGCGCTGGAGGTCGCGCACGGCGTGGAGCACCTGCACCGCTCGGGCCTGGTGCATGGCGACCTCAAGCCCGGTGCGTGTGTGCGTGGCTGCGAGCGCGAGACCCGCTCACGCGCGCTGAGACCTGCACTGCACGTCTGCACGTCTGCACTGCACGACTGCATGCCTGCACCCTAGTTTGTGAATTGCGACCACCCATCAGATCACTTGCAAACACAGGAATATGTTTACCACCGTTGTAAACACCAATACGGTAGTATGCAAACACCAACAGAGGCAAAACCCACGCGCGCCGACATGCAAGAGCGCCGCCGCAAAAGATATATCGCGTGGGTTTCTTCTCCGTTCCCTCGGACCTCCGACTCGACGCTGCCGCTTGCGCATTCGTGCATGGGACCCCATGCAGGATTTCATGCAGGATTCCATGTAGGATTCCATGTAGGATTCCGTGTCAGGCAATCCTCAGGTACTTGTTCTGCTCCGCTTCGCTGCGCGGCAAAGCAAGGGGCTTAGGTTGCTGCGCGTGTGCGTTGGAATGCAGGCAACGTGCTGCTGAAGAGTAGCAATAAGGACAAGCGGGGCTTCAGTGCAAAGGTGTCGGACTTTGGCATGGCGCACCCGTGCGGGGATGAGGAGAAGGAAATAGACGACAGCCAGTGCGGTGAGTGGCAGCCCCCTGCAGATGCTCATGCTGCATGCTCACCATGCGTCTGGCACCATCATGCCTGTCAGTGTGCTGTCACCGGCGTAGCGTACATCAATATGACCGCATCAGTGTCATGGGTCCATGCATGCTAAGTCGACCGAGGTAACACGGATGCTTGCATGCAGCCCCTTGGGTGGTTGCATGCTGCCTTCGCACGCATACAGCGCTGAGGGTGCTGCTCTCGTCCGGTCCCCATCCGAGAGCCGCATGTGCCATTCTGCCGGCGCATCCCTGGTATAGAAACACGCATATGGAAACATACACTGTTGCGTGAGCATTCGCTCACGCGTATGAATTCTGGTTAGTCCACTGCACAAGGGCGACCGCGACTGGTGCGGTGCATCTGGCCCATGGTCCCGTGCCTCAGCGCCAAGCGCATGGCTGTGTGCGAGTTTTCCTGGCATGGCCTGGCATGCAGTCATGCGACAAGGCGCGCATCTGCTCCTGCTCCACCTCCATGAATCGCATAACACATTCACTGCACGCAACCATGACAAGCGGTGCCTGCTTGCCAGGCCAGTCCAGGCCTTTGTGTGCTGCTGGGGTAGCGTAATGTTGCGCTTACCGCGTAGCTGAATCGTGCGGATTCTTCCTCATGAATGCGCACGCAGCATGCTGCATCCATGCCCCCATGTTCACTGCTTCGTGAAGCGATTGAAGCGCTGCGGCGCTGAGTCATGCGCAATCGCAATCCTGCGGTGATGGTGGTGCAGGCACGATCTCCTTCATGGCCCCCGAGGTGTTCCAGGGCCGCATCCTGAAGGCATCCGACGTGTGGAGCTTCGGCGTGCTGCTTTGGATGCTGGCTTGCGGCACAGGCAAGCGGTGTTTGAGGCCTGGCTCAAGCGTGCTGTGTCGGTGTGTGTGTTTCAAGTGCTTGTTCCTGCCTGTGTGTGCTATGTGCGGATGGGCCGATCGGGAATATGCATCACTGTGACAGGACAGCCACACCCTCATGCGTATCTGCGCACATCGTCAGATGCAGTCTCTGTCCTCATGCATACGCATATGCAAGCCGCACTTCCCCATGGGGATTACACTGCGTGGCGTCATGGGCGCCTCTTCCTGGCACACTCTGCTGCCGGTTGGTCCCCCCCTGTGCATGCAGCTCATTCAAATAGAGCAGGCCGGCAGCAGGTAGCAGGCAGGCGGCAAATTGGCAGGTGCTGACCTGGGTGCTGAATGTTCCCCTAAAAGCAGTCTGTCTACAGCTGTGACTCCTAGGGCGCTATGACCGCCCTCTGACCGCTTGCAAGTTGCAACACAATCAGCACTGCGTTGCTCCTTTGCTTGCGGGTGTGGTATGCTTACAGGCCGGCCTCCGTACGAAGGCATGCACCCGCTGGCCATCGCGCTGGGTGTGTCTGAGGGGAAGCTGCAGCTCCAGTGGCCATCGGATTGCTTCAAGACGGTGCAGCAGCTGGGCCTGCTGTGCATGGCACATGACTATTCCAAGCGCCCGTCGTTTTCCAGCATCGTCTCGGCGCTTAATAAGCTGGAATCGTACATTCGCCGCACGGACACGCGCGGCACGCAGCCACAGACGCAGCCACAGCAGCAGCAGCAGCAGCCCAACCCTGTGGTGGCTTGACCACACCGCAGATTGCCTCGCATGGCAATGCGGTGCGATTACGCACTCATGGCGATGCGATCGATCCATTGCATTCTCATGCTACTACTGACGCATCACAAGCCTTGTGAGTTGTGATGCATACAGATTGTCACGGACCCAGATGGGCAATGGAACTCTGAAGCTGCCACGCCACGCCGTGGGGCTATGCAGCGTGATGCCCGCGGGGCCGTGTAGTGTGCATATGCGTGAGGATAGCGACCTGCCGTGTGTGCTATGAACTTCTCTCGATTGGCTTTCCCACACAGTGGAATGCGCCAGGCTGCGCGTGATTGTGCAACCGTGCACAATGGCAAGGATATGGTGATGTACTCATGTGGATTGCAGCATACATGCATCTGGTCAACTGTTTGACCTGTTGGGCTGGCTGGGACATGGCATTCGGCGCTCTCACTCGTGGCTTGAGCGAACAGGCTTTGCGGTCCCGCTGCCGGGCCGCCGTCGCATTCATTGCTGTTTGGTTATTGGCGCGAAAGCGCCTGGACCGCGCTGATTCACTGAAAAAAAAAAACGTGTGGTGCCCACACGCGCATGCACTGCAGCGGTTACGGCGGCAAGCATCTCATGGAGGGAGGCTGGGAGGTGGTGCGTGTGCGTCTGTCTGTGCATAGTTTGTGGGTTTGCTGCGTGCCTGGATACGCAATTTGCCATAATTATGTGTTTTGGCATGTGGCGTAACGCCTCGCTGCGAGTCTCTGACAATATGGAATTCCGCCCTGTGGCACTTCTGCGTGTGCACCCCAAGCATGTTAATAATGAGAGAGTGGACCTAGGTCCGGCATGCTGTTTTGAGCTTGGTAAACTGTGTCAGCACCTCACTAGGTGCTGGCCGTGTGGTGATACACTTGGGGGATCACGCGCACATCTGGTGCCATACCATGCATGCTGCATGCATGGATATGGTATGTGTTGTGCTATGTTATGTCAGGAGCATGTTGGCCGAATGGCCCTTGCTTCGCCCAGATGGGGACCAGGAGACCAGGAGTAAGACGCCAACATACATACTGGTGGAGCATACTGGTACCACATATCGAGACATACCAACACGGCGCACGGCACGCTTTGCTGTAGTTGCCAGGTGGAGTGATATGTGTGGATCATCATGCATTTAACGCATGGTACATGGTGCCCATCTATTGAAACAATTTTGGCGGCAAATCGTTTTTTTGATGATGTGTTTAAAATCAGGACTGCTGGAAGCACATCCCTCCTCACGGTGCGCTTGGACTGTTGAATTATTCCTGCTGCCTATCTTTGTTTGCATTAGTGGAGTGAAGCGATCATAGCTTACAACGTGAAGTACCTTTCTGGTGTGGCTTGGGGGTGCCGCTTGCCGCCATGACGCTTAGGCTCCATGTAAACGTTGGAACGAACCAGCTCTCGAAAAGACAGACGTTCGACCTCAGCACGACTCTCAGCACCCCTGATGCTTTGCGAGCGGAGCTACTAAAGACGCTCAAGCTTCCCACGTCCACGCCAGTTGATATCGCAGGCTACGCTGTGCGCCCGTTTGAGCACCTGAGCCAGCTGAGCGCGTGCAGCAGCGGCCTTGGGTACTGCAGCGAGGGCACCAATCAGGGTTTGTATGTGGCCACTCCACAGCAACAGGGCAGCGTTGAGCAGCACAGTCCGTTGAGCGCCATCGCCACAGCGCAGGCCATGGCTGGGTCGTTGGGTGAGCTGCTCGTGCCGCTTCGTGCTACCATTCGCGGCAGCTTGCCAGCACAAGCCCAAGCACAGCTATCGGAGGGGCAGTTTGAGCTGCGAGCAAGGAAGCTGGAGCTGTCTGAAGTGGTCATCATTCGATCGACCCCAACGAGCACCATTGAGTCTGTGAAGCGCTCGCTGGCAAAAGACTTTGGAACAGGCAAGTGCAGTGGTGGATACACCTTGGGAGACTGACGCTGGCGTTGGGCAGGTTTGCAGCGGAGTCGGGCTTATGGCCTGCAGTGCATGCACTTGACTGCTGTTGAGTTTTGGGCGTTCATCGTCACTGCCTGAAGCCTGGCCTAAAGCATGCATGCCAAGAAGGGGCATGTGGTGCACACATACCAGCCTAGGCGTGTACGTAAGCAAGCGTGCGTACCCGCTGCTTTGGTAATTGTCACATGTCCGTGCCTTGCATGGTCAACAGCTGTGCATGAAAGCAGCCAGAGCGCAGGGGCTGGCAGGTACTCGCTGGCCGTAGTGCACGTGCGAGCACATAGTTTCGGCACGTCATTTACACTGGTGCAAGGTGTGTTTGAACCCCTGAACATTGTGTGTCGCTGCCATGCGGACAGCGATGACCCGCATGTGCACACGTGCCGGCTGGCATATCCACATGTGACACCACAGGCGCTGTTCCCTGTGCCCTTCTGTGGCACTTGCCGCTACACCGCGGCGTGTTGTGCGTGCTGTGTGCACACGTGCTGTCGTGCCCCCCTGCTGTGCCTCTGCCGCCCTCCCTCGCGCAGACCTGTTGCTGGTGTACGCGGGCTGCTTGCTGGACGACTCCAGCACACTCGAGGAGCACGGCGTGCGCGCGGGCTCGACCGTCTTAGTCATCCCTCGCACCCCCCCTTGTAGCGTCGACCCCGACCGCGCCTGCCCCATGACTGTCACTGTCAGCGTCGTACCGCAGGCGTCGGCCTCGGCGCCGGCGCCGACCGCAGCGCCACGGGCGGGCGATTACAGCATCAGCGCCGCGCCTTCGGACTGCATAGGCTCCGTCAAGTGGCAGCTGCAGAGGCGCATGCCAGGTGGGTGCTGGCCGGCTGGGCTGCACCGCTGAGCCTTTGCATGCATGCAGCCAACTGAGCTGGGGCCTTGGGGAGGCTTGGGTGAGGCGGGTTGGCGCGCAGCAAGCTGTCGTCCTTGGTTTCAGCCTCAAACGCCACCTAGAGGGCTACCCAAGGGGCGGGATTCTGGCAGCTGCAGACACTGTATGCAGCGGCTTGTGCTCGACAGCGTGGTCCGGAATCGCTGGAGTTGTTGTACTGTCCAACGGCGCTGATCCTGGCAGCGCAGGCTTGCAACGGTATTGTGTAGTGTCGCTGGCGTGGACAAAGTGCTTTCGTGCAAGCTCAGATGCCCGCTTGCTGACCGCGGTTGACTATTTTGCACCTGCCCGCCCGGCCTGATGCAATGTGTGCAACGGGCTGCGTGCTTGCGCGTGCCACCCGCAGGTGTGCTCTGCAGTGATATCAAGCTGTACGCATCCAACAAGGGCAGCGGTCGCAGCGTAAGCGATTCGGGCTTTAAGCCACTGCAAGACGACGCCGACACGTTGCAGGTCAGAAGCTTATCTGCATATGTATCACATTTGCATTTGGTCAACGACCTGTTTGTGCATGTGATCTGGGTCATTGCACCGTTTACGATCTGGGTCACTGCCATCTGCACTGCACATTTGTATACGGTGGCCCCACTGTCCACGATATGGGTCACCCAACACGCACTGGCTTTCCCAGTTGACGAGCTTTCGAATGCGCTTCCATTGCGCCTGAGGCAGCAAATGCCAGGCCATGATGCGGGTTGGGTCCACCTGTTCGGTTGTGGAATCCTTGGCGCCCTCACAATGCCCAAGTAATGTAAGTATCGTGCGCTGTTCGCTGTCGCTGTCACCACAATACCGGCCTTCCCGCTGCAGGAATGCGGTGTGTCACGTGCCTCATTCTTACGGGCCGAGGTCAACACGGATTCGCGCAACCGGAAAGCACCAAGCATGGCGCGGGGCCAAGCGGCTGATGAACACGTGCAGGTATGGCGTATGGGCTGCTGTGGCGCGTGGGCTGCTGTGGCGCGTGGGCTGCTGTGGCACGAGGGGTGGGGATGAAGGGTTGATGCGGCAGGGAAGGGGGGGCAGGGTGTGTGCGTTAACATCGGCGTGCCTGCGCTCGGCGTCTGGCACAGCTTTTGCTGGGGGGATGCAAGTGCTTGGCATTCCTGCGCATGCATGCCGCTGTGCGTATGCGAATGAGTCCAAGGATGCGCTGCTCTTACTGCCATGCCCATGTCACCCCGAATTGCAGTAATCCTGCAAGCTGCATGACCTGGCATGACGCGTCATGTGAGACGGCATGCACTGAGATGGAGGGCACGATGAGTGCATGCATGCATATGCAACATTCCAAATGTCACCTTCAGCCATGCGAACCTTTCTGTGCATTCAGGTGGGGATGCCGGATGGGTCAATCTTGAACGTGGCCCGCTTGCCGAAGGATACCGCAAGCGCCTTCAAGACACGCACGCTGGCGGCCGCACACGCGTACATGCAGCAGACAGCAGCAGCGGCAGCCGTGGCAGGGCCAAAGCCTGCCTCTGCAAGGACTGCGCAAGCCGCCGGCGGCGGCGGCGATGCAGCCGTTGACGCATCCGGTGGCGCGGCGGCGGCGGCGTCGTCACCACCAGCAGCGGCGCCTGGGAAGGGCAAGCGGGGCCGTCAGGCTGCGGAGGCGGCCGCGCCCCCGCCGGCCGCCGCACCTGCTGGCCGGCCAAAGCGCGCGCGTGCCGCTACCAGCAAAGCTCAGCAGCTGAAAGACGCTGAGGAGGGGGAAGAGGAGGACGAGGAGGGGGAGGGAGGCGGCGCGGTGCCGGCCCCTGCCCCCGCCAGGCCCGCCAGGGCAGCCAAGGCCCCAGCTAAGCCCCCCGCCCGCGCCAAGCGCGGCAGCGCCGCTGTCGCCGCCGCCAAAAAAGATGGCACGGAAGACGAGGAGGAGGAGGAGGGCGCTACGGGGGGCGCCACGGAGGGCGCTACAGCGGGCGCTACGGCGGGCAGAGGCGGGCGGCGAGCAGCCAAGCGGCGGGGGTGATGCCGATGGATGGTATGCTGCGTGCTGGTTGAGCGAGTGCACATGCTGTGGCCTCGCAGGCGCGTTAGTGGGTTGTTGCGTAACGTTAGTGGGCCGCCTGCACGCGGCCGCCGCGTATGAACACCATGTGTAATGTTACTGATGCAACGATGCGCCCTACTGACCAGGTGGCGGGTGGGCCTACATGAGCGGCGTGAACAGTGGTACTGTCGTGTGGGTCTCATACTCTCATGACATGTACGCTGGCGTACGTGTACGATGTATGCTGGCGTGCAACTCAGTCTCCAGTCCTCCAGTCCTCCAGTCACCCATCCACAACCCCCTCTCACCGACACATCCGTGCATGCTTTGCCTGAAACGTTCCCGTTCCTCGCAAACGTTGTTCTTGTTAGAACAGCTTCACAGGGTTTCACGTTCCTGTTCAGGCGCAGGGGCCCCGCATGCTCGCGTGCTGACGCTGTACTGTAGCTATGCGAATCCCTGGCACACCGCATCAGACCCTAACTGGCTTTGCGGGGGATGCGGAAGACTACCGATGTTTCACAGATTCAGCTTAGAGCTTATGGTAGACATATACGGTAGGGAGGTAGCAGCTAGCGTGTTTTGTTTTGCCCTTAGTTTGTGTGCCTGAACAACAGTGCGGTGCGTGTCTGGAGGAGCGCCACCTACCAGGGCAGAGCCAAATCGTCAGCTCCCTTGACCTGAGCGTGCACGAGAAAACACCACCGCACCAAGTGGCATGCTCCAGTGAAGCATGCAAACGCATTCCTGGAAGCATGCCTGACCTGACATGTTTTTGCCTATGCCAAACACGTGTGTTGGATTGGTCCCGCTGCCATCATACGCTCATGCAAGGAGGGCGTGTGCGTCACCCGCCGTGCCACCTGCACACCTCGCCCCACCTCCTGAACCCACCTGCCCCACCTGCACACGTGGACGCGATGCACAGCTCGTTGTAGCGCCATGTGCGCAGTCGCGCTGTGCGCAGCTCGGCTCACTGCCACCCAGTGAGTCAAGATTTAGAACGCTCGTGGCTTGCTTGGTGCACGGCTGAGCCTATGGCTATACCTCCCCGTGTAACATCGTTCTCTCTCTCTCTCTCTCTCTCTTTCTCAGTGCCAAGCGTGCCAAGTGCCACCTGTCCTTACAGTGGTTGCACACCTGCGAGCGTCCTGCTTCAGCCTGGCTGGCCCAATGCAGCCTCAGCCTGGCTGGCTGGCCCAATGCAGCCTCGGCCCCGACAGCTTCTACACTGGCCACTGTGTTATTGGTCGGTGGACTTCACGGAATGTTACCCCCCACACACATTAAGGTACTGCACCACACCGCACCCTATTGTTTGCTGTGCCAAGGTGGGACAGGTATGATCCCTGACGCCACCAAACTTTGCGGGCAGATTCCTGGAGCCATGACAGCAGCACAGCTGCCTGACTTGTGACAGTGCGCTGTCCATACTGTGCTGCCTGTCAGCATGGGAGGGAATCGGCGGAGTCCAGCAGGTGATGCGGGGGGCCACGGTGGGGGCGGGGGAAGAGGTTCAAGAGGGCCCCAGGGGGGGGGCTGCAGCGCATGCATGCTCACTGCATCAGTGTTGCTGATGGCTGTGGATGGACAAGGGGAGGACACTCTTCATGTGGGGAGGGCTGGCTTTGAGCATGCAATGACTGGGTGATGCGGAGGTTACAGAGGGGGTGTGAACCAGCGTGGCGCCTGCCCGCAATGCACAAGGGTGCGTCCTTCGCAGATAACAGTAACTACAAGGTGCAGAAGACCGCCAAGGAAACATGGCTATGCACGCAGGCGCATCAGCCAGGCGTTAATAGATTATTCCGTACCAGCATGCGGTGCAATTATTCCCTTTCGGGCCAAAATGTTCTGAATGGCTTCAGCACACAAGCAAAACTGGCATGGGCTGCATCAGGGAGTTCTGCTTGGGGTGTTGGAAAGCCCGCATGCATGGCAACTTAGCAACATGGCGGCATTCACGCTCAGGCCTCATGGGTGCGAGCCACCAGTTGGGGAGTGGGAGGTTCGGTTGACGGGGCTGATCAGCGCATCCACACGCGCTTACGCAATGGCCTGCTGGAGGCAGCAGTAACACACCTCACAGCAGCATTGCTCATACGCTTCCACAACCACAGGAGTGTGCGCTTATGGCCACGCACACCACCCATGGATTGTGGCTGGCAACCTTCACCAACACTGGGATAGAAAGAAATGCCACACATCCCTCGAATCATACAAGTAGTAGTCTTTGCAAATAACACAGGTGCGTGCGTGGGTTGTATACAGCACGATCGCTAGCGCGTATCATCATGCCGGATATACGCGTAAAGCATGAAGACACACGCTGATGCTCACTCCATTCACTCGATGCTGTGCCTCGCTGCACCAACGACCTTCGGTAACAGAACAAACCCAAATGGGATGGCAAGGTACAGCGAAGGGGAGGTGTTGGTAAAAAACAACCAGACGTTGCAAACAGCAGGTACGCGAGATGATGACACATGCCAAGGGCCGCACAAGGGACCGGGCATACTTAACAACCACGATGGGTTCAGGCAGCAGCATGCCAGCTGGATGCTTGAAGTGGCATGCTAGCCAAAATTCACTTGGGGTTTCCCACAGCCTGTGTGGTGCATCATGGGACACTCTCGATGTATGTTGCCGCAAACCAATGTATGCAAACGATGTCTGAGCAGGCTAGGTACCCTGACATCAGCCCAGTGAATGAGAAGCAGTTCAGGTGTGATCAACCGAGCGTGTCATGCGCTGCTTACTGCCTGCTGGCCTCCACCTGCCTCTTCGAGTAAAAGTCAGCAGCCATCTGGCGCAGCGCAGCAGCGGCAGCCACTCCCGTCTTGTCGACCAGCTTGGAGAACATGGTGTTGCGGTCAGCCAGCAGCTGGGAGGGCGGAGCCATCTCCTTGAGCACACCAGCGTCCATCACGACCACCTGGTCGGACTCAATCACCGTGTCCAGGCGGTGGGCAATGGTGATGGTGGTGCGGTCGTGGAAAACCCTCTTGATGGTGTCCTGCACGATCTGCTCGTTGTGGGGGTCCATGGCCGCGGTGGCCTCATCCAAGCACAGGACAGGCACAGCGCGCAGCGCCGCACGCGCCAGGCACACCAGCTGCATCTGGCCCAGCGACCACGCTTTGCCGCCGGTGCCGTCCACCTGGCCGTCCAGGCCGCCAGCGTGCTGCGTCTGGGACTCCAGGCCGACCTTCTTGATGACCTCCCACAGCACGGCGTCATCCTTGAACTCGCCAAAGGGGTCCAGGTTGGAGCGCACGGTGCCGCTGAACATGACAGGCTCCTGGGGGATGATGGACAGGCCCCTCCTGAGCTTCTTGAGGCTGAGGGTAGAGGTGTCCACGCCATCGACCAGGATACGGCCGCGTCCAAGCTCAAACATGCGGTACAGTGCCAGCAGCAGGGTGGACTTGCCAGAGCCAGTGCGGCCCACGACACCAACCTGCGCACGCAAGGCAAGCATGCATGAGCCAGGAATGAGAGTGAGGAACGAGTCATGAACTTATTTGTGGATGTGTGCCGGTTGGAAGTCTGTTGCACACTCCAGCAGGCAAGGGAGGTCCTGGATAGGTGGTGACCAAGGTGCAATCCGACAGCAGGGCTGCATTTGACACACACACACAGCGCTCACCTTCTCCCCATCCTGGATGTTGAACGTAACACCCTTGAGTGCCCAAGGCGCATCCAGGCGGTACTGCATCCACACGTTGTCGAACTGCACGTTGCCGTTGGAGGGCCACTTGGCAACGGCGTTGTCATCGACCACCACCTTGATCTTGGAGGAGGCTGCAGATGGCAAGAAGCGCAGGACAGGAGGGTGGCAACACTCAAGATCAGGATGATAGCTTCCCAAGCAGCACGGTACACGCAAGGCGCAACCACACACGCCAAACACACACACGCCAAACACTTTATGTACTGCTGTGCAACTCACCAGGCACAATGGTGCCATCAGGGTCCACAATGGTGTCAGCAACGCCATTCTGCTTGGAGGCATCGTAGTAGACGCCGTCATGGGGCACGTAGTTGGACAGGTAGGCGAACTGCAAAGCACAAGCGAGTAAGCATGCAATTGCCGCTCAGTGGTTTGGCAATCACAAGTTGGGCTGCATGTGTGTGGGGTCGTGTCAATGGGGCGTGGGGTTGCAGGGAGGACAGAGCGAAGGGCTCAGGATTGCAAGGCTACTGCAGAAGCATGCACACAGGCCGCAGTGGGGAGGACAACAAGCGCCAGCAGCGGTGGCACAACAGCAACTGCACAGGCTGCGGTGTGTACTCACCGCCTCAACGGAGTTGAAGAGGGAAATGGCCTCAGCCATGAAGCGAACCACCCAGGTGTAGAACACAAGCATCTGGATTATGTTGGAGAAGGCAAGGCCGACCGTTGCAGAGCCCAGCGTCGAGGCCAAGCCGACGGCAAAGGAAGACACCGCCAGCACCAGCAGAGCGCCGATCAGGTCACACCAGAACGCAAGCCACAGGTTGACAGACTCGGCATTGAACACGGCAGCGTTGGCAGCGTCCGTGCGACGAGCAGCCTCCTCAATGAAATACTCCTGCTTGGTGAACGCCTGCACAACATTCAGGCCCTCCAGCACCTCAGCCAC
>BDDA01000142.1:21256-40315 GCA_001662385.1 Chlamydomonas asymmetrica | reverse complement strand
TGCGGAACAGACCCTTGATGCAGTTGTCAAAGATGTGGTGGGCGGTGTGGTGGTCCACGGCAGACATGGCATTGTCCAGCAGCACAAGCTGAGCATCCGCATACGCGCAGCGTGCCAGGTTGACACGCTGGCGCTGGCCACCGGAGAAGTTGACACCGCGGATGCCGGCCCTGGACAGGTCGCCCTGGGGCAGGATCTGGAGGTCCAGGGTCAGGGCGCATGACTCAATGACGTTGTCATACTTCTCAGGGTCGTACGCCTCGCCGAACAACACGTTCTCACGCAGGCTGAGGTTCTGCAGCCAAGGGTTCTGCGGCACGTAGGCGATGCTGCCGCCAACCTGCATTTCGCCGTGCTCCTTGTTCATATTGCCCAGGATGGCGTTGATGAGGGAGGACTTGCCAGCACCAATACGTCCCACAACAGCCACCACCTGGCCAGGGCGGCACTCAAAGTGTGGGATGTGCATGCTCCAGTTGGGGTTGCTCTGGTGGTGGAACACGCCATGCTCCTGCGGGAGAACGAACAAGAGAAGAAGAAGACCAAGCACGATTCAGTGCTTGCTTGTCTAAGCCACCAGAGGCAGGCTAAACTAGATGCTGCCCATGTCATCGGCCACAGGCAAATGTTAGTCATATGTGCACCAATCGCATCGAATGGCTGCACACAGCGTTTTATAACCGCCGCATGCTGCTAGGCGATTTGCAAGGATGTGCAATCATCGGATGTACCTCGCATGCAGGTCCTGTGCTCATACACAACCACAAGGCAGTAAGCAGGCACCCTCCCACTCACAATCTTCACGCCGACAGGCGCCTTGGTGTCCTCATTCTTGGTGATGGTCTCCACCTCCTCAAGCAGGTAATCCTCAAGGCGTGACAGGGAGGAGTAGGCCTCTGCAGAAAGCACCGCCCCGGCAACACAAGCGCAATGCAGGTCAGGCAACTGGCATATCACATCAACGAGAAGGCTGATGCTTGGTTTCTGAGCAGCATTCTGGCTGCATGTACAACCGCTGCAAGCATGACTGCCCGATCATCAACCACCTCCCACGCATAGTTGACCCACCTGACACAGCCCTCAGCGCCTTGGGCAACACCACCAGCGGGAAGCGCAGGATGTTGAACAGTGACAGCGTGGTGAACGCAACCGTTGACACCAGGCGGCCAACCGTGTACTCGTAAGTGGTGAAGATGACAAACGCGGTCAGGGGGGGGACGCAGAACACAAACGAGATGTTGATGACCTTCATCACAGCGTTCCAGAATGCCAGGCTCATCTCCATCTTGCGGATGTCGGAGATTTTGTCCTCAAAGAACTGCTCCCATGCATAGTACTTGACCAGCTTGATGGCGGGCAGCACCTCTTGCAGTGTGCCGCTGCGGGCGGCAGCATGCTTGGCCCACTGCATCTTGATGCGGATGATCTTGAAGCCAAAGAAGTACTGCAGGGGCAGAACCAGCAGGATGACGGCCAGACCGGGGAGCATGGCATCGCCCGTCAGGTAGCCCAGCAGACCCAGGATGGCGCCAGCCTCCAGCGGGGCGGTCCACAGGTAGTGGAACTCCAGCGCGCCATCATAGACCTTCTGGATATCCGAGGACACAAAGTTGACAATGGTGGCAGCCTGGTCCTGGCGGACGGAGGCAAGACGGAAGGCCTTCTGTGTGACGGACTGCACAAGCGCAGCGCGTACACGCACGCCCACTTGCATGCAGATGTAGCCCATGCGCTGAAGGGAGAGACCCAGGAACCATGCGTCGAGGAAGAAACCCGCAGTCAGGCACCAGCCAGCAACAGTGGTGGAGTACAGGCGGCCTTGGGACGGGCCACCCACGTGGGCCAGCAGACTGCGCACAAAGTAGAAGGCGCCGGTGATGACGAACGTGGACCACAGCATCTTGCACAGGCCGCCCAGCAGGTAGTACATTCCGAACGTGCGGCGCAGTGCGCGGATGAGGCTGGGCTTCTTGCCATCCACGCCCTTGAGCTCCAACTCCTTGGACCAGTTGGCGTTGAACTCGGCATACGCGACGTGGGTGGTGTTGTCGGCGGGCATGGTGAAGGTGTCAGGGTCGAGCTCGCCCTTGCGTGCATTCTGCAGTACGACACAATGCAGAGACATGCACACAGTGAGGCAAGCAAGGAATTCAGGGCTTGTGTGTGGTGCGCGCCGCATGCTTTCGGCTACGCCAAATATGCTTTCAAGGCTGCAACAGCATGCAGTGTGCTACCTAGGTAGGCTGTGGTCACCTCGCACACACCTGGCTGATTCCCGGCTGTACTGGTGCAAAAGCAGTGGCACCCTCACAGTCAGTCACTCACCCCGATGTGCTTGAAGCACCATCCAAACGCGAACTTGTTGAGCAGGCCCGCTGTGGGGTCTTTAGGGGGGGCCTCCCCCACTTTGTTAGCAGCCTTCATTTCTCGTGTCCCTGCCCGCAATTGCAGTTCAGTGGCACACCCGCACAGCACAGGTTTCATGTCAGTACGTGCTTGCCAGTCTGTTTGTTATGCTTTTTATGCATACAAGGGTGTGTACACTCCTCTGTGGGACTGCAGCACACGTGCTAACACAACGGCTGCTTGCACAACTGAGTGCCAGTAAAAGGGTTGGTTGTGTTGTAGGTACCAGTGACACAGAGACGCAAGTGCGGCCACCAAGGATAAGTATGGTTCGCCTCTGACACAGAAGTACATTATGCAAGCGTGCCTACGAGAGCTTTTCGGGGCTATCTACAACGACACCAGAACGGTTGTAGCGATGCCCGTCATCATCAGGTTTGAGTTCATACTCTCATTGTGCCGGTCCCAGGATAACACTGACTCAGCCAACGAGCTCACCTCACAGGTATGCGCGAGGGGCCAACAACAACTTCGGCGTCTGGAAGATGATGGGAAGGCAGCCTTGCGCGAAAGCAAGCTGGTCGCGTCGCGATGGACTGATAGCTGTGATGTCCAGGTATGAACGAGTGGTTGGTGTCCTGACGAACACCAATATGGCAATAGCCAGCGCAATATGTTTTTCGAATACAAGGTCAGGCTTTATAGTTCAGCAGCTCCCACCAACAACTCAATCCCAAACTTAACTTTCTCCAACGCCTACAACGGATTCATACTCAAATTCACACAGTAAACCAAGTCGCTCCGCAAACCCTTGTCACCGTTCCATGGAGGCACGCGTTTTCGCTTAATAAATTTCAAGCTTGTCACGCAAGTTGGTGGAACCTTCTCTTACTCGGAGACGGACAGTCTGCCCGTGGCTTTTGTCGCCTTCAGGGGCATATAAGCCTGGCAGTCCCAGTCCACAGCCCGGCGTAAAGCCCCCCGTACTTCCAGCTCTAGGTGCGAGTGTGTGCGGTGTATCTCACACGCTACTGCGTGGGGTATGCCCTTCGCCAGTGGTTCCATGTCTCGCACGCCACCAAAGCCACTTCGTGCAGCATGCATTACGGTCGTGCAAGCCTCAAAGTTAATATTACACACTTCCTGTCAGCTTTCAGGAGCCACGGTTTCAACCCTGGCTCTGAGTGTGTGCTGTGTTGTGTTTGTTGTTGGTGGTGTCGGAGGAGGTCTCTTGTCTCAATGTCAGTCCTGGTGCTACCGAGCCCGACATGCCAGCCAGACAGAGCCCGGCGAAACCACTCTCAACTCACGCACGCTTATGCATCTCTAGGCAAGGTAGCAAATATGAGAATGCTCTGTATTACATATACATCGGCATGGGAGTGTGGTTGGACTGAAGGTAATATGGTGCAGTGCATGGCTGTCCGTTTCGCATCACGGTGACGACACTGCCACCTATGGGTCAGCGGTTTGTGCACATGAAGTGGTAAAAAGTTCTAGAACCATCAAGTCTCCGAGCTCGCTGGATAATAACTGAAGTATCAGTGTTGATCCCAGTTTTGTTGGTTTCGACAGCTTTGCCGGTTTCGACAGCCTTCACACGATGACATGGCCTGTCCCCCAGCACAAGGGAATTTTAATTGGTGTTTACCAGCGTTGAATATATAGCGTCAGTATCCCTGACGGGTGTAACACAGCGGGCAGGCAATTCGCCAATGTGCCTGCTGTCTATTTTACTGTCTAACAATTAAACCTGCATCAACAGTGCATGCCTTTGAATCTGCCTTGAAAAGCTGCTTTCTGTGCTACTTCACCCCTGACATCACGAGAAACTCCATGGACCAGTCCCAGTAAGCTCTACAACATTATGGATTTATGGTGCACGGCCACCCAGACAGCAAGGGGGGCCTTTTCAGGCCATGCATGTTCATTGCACACAGCATGCAAGACTTTTGTCGATTGACTGTCCCACTGTTGTCGACTGACCAGCTAGGGCCGTGTAAGAAGAAGGCTACTTGCAACATGGGAGGCTTGCAGCATCGCATGAGCCTTGCTCGAGCACTGCGTGCTGCGTCCCAGTGCTCATTTGGCCAGCAAGAAAGCAGCACAAACATTTACTTGGCCAGAGTCCAAGTTGCCAGGAGCTACATGGCAGGCACAAATGCCGTGCCGAAAGAGAAACGACGCTAGGCAATTTCTCCCTGCCTGAACCTCTTTTATGCATACACAATGCAGGGAGTTTGCATCGTGAATCTGACGTAGTTAAGCGGGGTTAATTGCGCTGCGGAGTTGAGCCTTATTGTTGGGTAGCTTCCCTCTGAAGGGAACCGAAACCACCGCACTCTCAGTCTGTGTGTCATCCTAACATTGTTTTGTTGTTGTCTGTGGACTCTTAAGCTCCTGGCCGTCAGTATCTCCTGAGTATGTCACTGTATCTCAGCAGTTAACGCATGCCTCACACGGCCGAGCGAGCGAGGCGCCAGGAGGAGGCACGGGAGGCGTAACCAGACCTGCTGCCCATACCTTCCTTGTCAACCACTATCACTCACCCTGGCACATGCTGGCCATCTTGCGAGCTGGTCTTCACAGCCTCAGCCCTGCTGACAGTGTAGCAGTTCAGTGCCACACCCGTACACAGCAACGGTTTCGTTTTGAGGGTGAGTAGGTAACCCTGTGACCCCACCCACTTGCGTCCGAAGGGCTAACCGAAGCTTGACGTGACAAAAATCGTTAGGCCATCGCACAGCAATGGAAGTCGAAGTATGCAGGGCAAATTGTGTGAACTGTGAAGTTCACCCTACGCGGGTGGCTCCGCATCTGCACGATGATGGCACCTGCAACAAGATGGCACCTGCAATGGCACCTGCAAGATGATGGCGGAGGCGTTGGATGCTACGCACTTCTATGCGTGTGCAAGGCTGTGAGCATGGGCGCTCCCCCCCCCTCCACCACTAGCCGTGCTACGTTGATGGCTGTGTTGTACACCCTCCTTGCGGCCTAACGTTGCGAAGCCTCCAACAGTTTCACCTGCCGGTGTGAATCAGCAACGTTTACGTGCACGCGAAATGCACGGTGGAGCTGCAGTATTTGGGGGTCCTCATCGCAATGCACGTCTCTATGAGGGCGCACGGGCGGGTGTGTCAGAAAGAGTGCCCAAGGGGCATGCCGTGTGATTCCCGTGGGGCTATGCAGTGTGCGTATGCGTATGCACGCAGGCGGGTGTGTGGTGAGTCTGGTGACGCTGCCAGGGGCGGTGTCAAAGCAACTTGGCAATCTACAGGGACTCCCGCCTTCCCTCCAACCGCCCCTCGCATGAAGCCCTGCCCTCCTGCCGGCTGCCACCTGAGGCCTGTGCCACCTGCATGCATCTTGATTGCCTGAAATCCGCTTTCGCTGCCTGCCTGCCTAGCTGTTGATCGAGCTCAAGCCGTTCCTGCGTTGTCATGACTGCCCATGCGGCTCATATAGCCAATCGACGTAAGACCTTGTCTGCTCTCCTGCTGCTGCCCCAAGGCCAATGCTGCACGGTGCGCTACAGCGATCCGTTGTTGTTTGGCATGTGCGGTGTTGTGAACGCCGCCGCGCTGGCCACGCTCTTCTCACACACGAGCCTGTCGCACCTACAGGCTCTTGCTCATTGCGCTGGCATCCGCTCCCATGCTGTGTGCTCGATCTCCTCAATGGGAGATGGGGGCTGCAGTTGTTGAGGTTGTGCAAAGCATGATTACACGGTGCACCCTGGCACGTGCACTCTGTATGCAGAAAGAGCACATGTGTATCAGTTTTGAGCATGTGCGTGGATGCAAGATGCGGACGCAGGGGCCATGCAAGAGCAGGTGAGTGCGAGCACACGACCGACGAGCCAGCTAGGTGTTACTGGGCTCAACGCAACGCGCCTCGATGCACCACAGGCTTTCCATATAGCCAGGTGCGGTAGCGGCATTGTTCCCATCGCACACCTGAGGGCCCAGTTGGGACCGCTGTGTGGGAGAGGCTGCTGCTGACAATGGCTGCTGGTATCAATAACACCCGTCAGCAACATGCCAGCAGATGGGTTGTAGCGCGAGCGAGCAACACAAGGTCAAGACAACAAAAAAACGCCCCAAAGTGGCCATCATCGGCAGCAATGGATAGTGGCAGCAGCAGCAGCAGCAGCCAGCGAAAGGCACATCCAGGGCCATATACGGTAGTCGTGTGCCGCTGGCTAGCGACAGGGTGCGGTGGGCGTTGCCTGCTGCTGCACGCTCTTGTGTTTACGGCCTGCCTACGGGCCAACATTTACCCAGAAGCGATCCGAAATTCCGAGCGCTGGCAGCGCCTGATACACAGGGTCCAGTACACGGCTGCGCTCCTGGTTCCATCGACACGTGGCCTGCAGATTGCGGACGCTGCGGCCCAGCATGAAACCGCAACAATTCACACCACGGACCACGAGAGGGGGGATCAACCGATATATCTTGACTGCCATCAGTGGGAGCTGGCGGGCTGCCCACCCCCTGTGGTAGGCGTAGCGGCTGGCCCAACCCTTTTGGGGGGTCAGACATCACAGGTGATGGGGTCAAAATCCCGGACGCCCATCGGCGGCATCAAGCTGCATGGCGCGCCAGGCGGGGCGCGGCATATACATCTAGAAGCGCTCGCCGAAGTTGACGAGCACCGTCCCGGTGCCGGCGTTGCAGTCGCGCGCGTACTCGAGCCTGCATGCGCCCAGGACCTTGATGCCGGCGCCGTACGACACGCCGCTGCCGGGCTTACGGTAATACTCGGTGGGGCGGCCTGCAGAGGCATGCAGAGGCGGGGCATGCATGCATGCAGCAGCGCCTCAAAACTTCAGTGGACAAGGCTCAAGTTCTCAGTTTGCCACGGATTTCTAATCGCGGAGCATGCAAGAAGGGCCAACACGCCCCGGGAGAAGACATTGGCACGACAGGCGCGAACCAGCCAAACAAACGGAGGAGCGCCGGGCGTCGGGTGGGGACAGGGGAAAACACCGATGCTCGAAAACACACAGGTGTGATCAGCTACTATGCCGTGCCGCTTGTCACATGCCGGCTGGACGACCCAACTCACCCAGGAGGTTCTTGCCGGATCCCAGGTCGGTCGCAAAGTCCACAAAGCCGTACGCCGTACCCGGCAGGCCGTAGTTCTTCAGCGGGAAACGCGCCTGTCATCAGGGCACACACGCCATCATGCACAGGCACACAGGCGCACAGGTTGGGTCATCACACGTCGTCGTGCCACACAGGTCATGGCACACGGCACACTGCGCACACTGCGTGTTATCCACTGGCGTTGACGCACTCGCTGCGTCCTATTTCTGCTTGCAGGGAAGCATCATGCCCAGATGACAGCCTGGCAACGGGCCGCCCAGCTTGGGCTGTTGCCAAGCGCCACGATCGCACGCTTGCACCACCCTCCCTTGAGATACAAGTTAACACGTGTTCCCGAATACATTCAGGCATGCGGCACGATGCGCCCCACCATGCTGTGGTCAGGCCTGCATGGTTGGGCACGATGTGGAAGCACGCCAATTGCGCTTTCTTCTCACACGCACCTCTGTGGAGAGCTCCAGGAAGCGTCGCGCCGCGCCGATCTCGCCGTTGTTGTATCCGCGCACGCTGTGCGGGCCGCCCAGCGTGAAGTAGTTGTACGAGGCGACGTCGCCCAGGATGTTGCCGGCCTGCGCACCCGGCCAACATACACCCAAGCCACAGTCTCACACACATGCTGATGATGCTAACACAATCGGCCCATACGTTGGTGCAGTCATAAAATACTCGACACGAATACATTTCAGTTCGTTTCAGGCTTGGAGGTTTCTAGCCGAGGCTGATTCTCCCTTCTTGATGCGGACGCATCATGCTCGCATAAGCGAGGCAAGCAACCAAGGGTTCCCAACCTCCAGCAGTTGGGCCAGAGCAATGATAGTAGCGGTACGCGCATCCATCCACACACATACAACAGCATGCAACCATGCACGGGAGGACGCTTGGGCGGACGCAACGGACACATGGTCGGCACACGTGATGCTAAGCGCGTCCCTGCTGATTGAGCATGCGGCAAGCAAGCAGCTGCCCCCGGAGCCTTACTGCGTGTGTCCCAGGCGCACCTTTGCGTGCAGGACGAGCGTGTTGGGCGCCTTGCGGTCCACCCACACGTCCGACTCGGTCAGCGGCTTCACAAACGGCAGGTCCACGAACCTGCAGGAAAGCAGCGCGGAAGTTTTCAATTTTGTTGGATGGGTCAAATCTCGCAGCTGAACTCAACCCGAGATGCACATGCGCGCCTGCCTAAACATACCAGGAACACACCAGGTGAACCGCCAGAGCATGAGCACGCATCAAGGCATCATGCACGCAACCAGCCTGTCCGTTATCGACTGATCGTCCTGCCAGGTTGCGAGCTGCGTTGCGAGATACCTTGTCAGTCCAAAAACCAATCAAACCGCAATGCCAACGATCCCCTAGGGAGCGGCACGCGCATTGCATCGTCTACGAGCCACAGGAGCAAGCCCCAACCGTGATTAACTGCGCTGGCCGACACTCAGCGAATCACGACGGTACCCCACATGCATCTGGGTCGCGCTTGCGGTCGCACATGCTGCACAGTGAACAGGTACGCACTTGGTGAACGACGCCCAGCAGCGGTTGTACAGGCCTCCGCTGAGACCCAACGACTTGCCTCCCGGCAGCGGGATGCGTGGGTTGAGCCCCTGGTCCAGCTGCACAGCACGCAACAGCGGGCGGCGCAGCAGGCAAGCGGGGGGGGCACATGATTACATGATTACATCGAAGGCGCTCCACAAGGTGTCGTGTGTATCATGGATATCAGGACCACATCGTCTGCATGCTTGCCCTGCTGCGTGCGACCCTCCACGTTGCCCATTTCCTGCTGCCTCCTTTGCTGAGCGTGCAAGAGGACGACGCTCAAACGCACTCTCTCACGCTGACTTTGCATCCACACGCCAGCGCCACATGCCGCTCACGGGACAGGCAGTCTGATCGCAGTGTTTACCCCAGTGCTACATCACATCACAAATCATTCACCTCACCTCACCTCATGTCACCTCACACAACAGTGCAATCTCATCACCAGCCAGGCCTGAGGCTCACCTGGAAGTGTGCGCGCTGGCCGATCTGGTTGCCGTTGATGAAGCGCACGTTGTCAATCACCACAAAGCCCTGGTATGACAGGCTCAGATCGCGCCCGTTGCCGCTCAGCGTGGTCTGCACCAGGCGGCGGCACACACGGCAAAGACGCTCAGGTATGAATTTGGATGATAACTCCCAGCAGTGGCGTATGTGACACACACAGAAATTGTTTGCAGCTGCTGGGCGGCATTCACCAATTGTGGACATAGCAATCTGGGCGTGCCCAGCAGCTGTGGTGTGTATGACCTGCAACTGTCGGTGAGACCCATTGCCCCGCGCGCAATCATCGCATTGCATGGCGCTAGCAGATAGCCATGTCAGTCACGGCTGCCTGGCTGGCTCCCCACCTCACGTCAAGGGAGGGCTACATGCACCGCAATGCGTGCAGCAGGCCTGCATCTGCATGGCCGTACATGTACTGCATGCACCATTGCAGTGCATCCCAGGTTTCTTGCATCACACCCTACGTGCCCCAACCATTGCTGGGAATTTTCACAAGCAGGTCCCAGGTACCGGCTCCTAAAACCAAGGTCGTATTCGGCGCCAACATCTCAACGTGCAGAACCAAGCACCTGACGTTAAGCAGTCAGGCTCATCACGGAGGAAGGGGGAGCCTACCTGGGGTCCGTTGTCCGCTAGGTATCCTCGTTGCACCTTTGTGCCCTTGGCGATGACCTGGCCCTGCTCGTCCAGCGTGGAGATGGACTGCAGGCTCAGCGCATGCTCCACCTGCACACACACGCACACGCGCACGCATGCACCATCAGAACGTCTCGTGTGCTTTCTGCAGCAGCCGGGTCAGCCCAGACGGCTTGCATTCGTCGGATGCAGTCAGTTGGCTTTGTGCGAGGTCTCACCGCGTCGCACCGCACCGTGTGTGCCGCACACGCGCGCTCGGACCAGGCACTGCCATGCGCGACTGCTGCGCTGAGTGTGACTGTATGAGCGCGTGTTGGACGTGTGGTGGGACCCGTGGGGCCAGGCAGTGTGATTCCCATGGGGCCGTGCAGAGTGCATGTGCTCAGGCATGCATGAGTTTGTGTGGCCATATCCGAGGTACGCTGCTGGAATGCGTCCAACACAACAGCCACCACTGCCAGCACTTGCTCCATTCATCTCCTTTCTGTCTACCAACATTCCCCATTCCCCTTCCGTGATCCCATTCCCTTCACACCCTGCTTTCCCCACCCTTCCAGCTTTAGCTCCTTTCCCCACCCTCCTTTCGCCACCATTCCAGTTTCAGCTCCCTTCTGCCTCCTTCCAGCTCCCCCATTCTAACTCAGCGCCCTCACCGTGTTGTCCTGGCCGCCCTTGTAGATGGTCCAGCCCTTGGCGCCGAATCGATCCACAAACACCGGCGGCACGTCCTTCTCACCACCGGGCGTGAACACCGTCGACATCTTGCGCGTGTTGAACACCTACGCGCACCATGCCAGCACAGCCAGGAGTTCAGCATATACACACAACCTCAACAGCATGCGCGCGCACACACACACTCACACACGTCGCTAAAGCGCATCGGTGACAACATATGAAAATGGCAATGCGGCAACGGACTTCCCGGTTTTGGTCGTTTCCCAGCCGCCCATAGCCAGTTACCCTCACCAATGGACCCGCAAGCATCACATGCTTTGCAAGCATGCATGCATGCATGCACGCACATGCACATCTAGCATTGTATCAAATGCTGGCATGAATGCACGCATGCACGCACACGCATCGGTAGCGTTGGATAGCGGCAAACTGGCAAAGCTGACACCACAACACGCACCTGCACGTTGCGCGTGGTACGGTCCTTGTAGAAGGGCTCTGTGTAGCTCAGGCTGAAGCCCAGGTCCGCCGCCGGGTTGCGCCAGTCACTGCTGGACAGCGATAGCGTGCCGGACTCGCTGTTGCCGAAGAGGTTCTCGTGGCTGATCTCCACGCTGCCTCCCGGGATGAGCGACTGGCGGCTCAGCACGGGCACGCCGTTCTTCAGCTGGAAGGCCCAGTCCAGGTCCATCTACGCAACAGGCGGCGGTTGGGATGGCATGTGTTTGGTAAAGAGGATGCACTTGGGGTGTCATGGGGACGATGGAGGTGTGCGGGGGAGTCAGGCATGTACAGCACGGCGACGATGTCGGCGCCATGAATGCATGCACATGCAGATGGCACCGTGAATAAGGAGAGGCGACCTACTCGACTGTGTTGCCCCTTTGTGCTTTGTGTGTGCTGGTTATGTGCAACTGCTTGCCGGTGCCGTGCACTGTTGTTTGTGAGTCTGGTCATGCAGGTGGTACCGAGCCCCGCAAGTACAGCGGTACAGCTTAAGAGCATACTGCGGTTCGATCATGTCCAAGCGTTCAAAAAAGGGATGGGTCGGGACAGTGGCCTGTCACGGATCCCTCGCCAGCCCCCCCGCACATGCACCCAGCAGGGTATTGCGGTCCACGCCAATGGCCCAGGTTAACTATCTGAAAGGTGGTATCGGCTGTATCGGCGAGGAGGCTACGGTATTGTGTGGCACCTACTTCCAGGCTCTTGGGCTGGATCTCCTCCACGCGGATCTTCACCTTGATCTTGTTCACGTCCTGCAATGACGCATGACAGAAAACACCAATCCCCGTTGTACGAACGCACACCCACATCCACAGGCCCCCACTCCATTGCCTTACGAGGATCCGGTTGCTCACCCCCGCTGACGTCCAACATGCACCCGCGGCATGATAATGCTAGAGTGAACTAGTGCAGGCCACATGCGAGGCCGGGTGGGTGGGCAGCCCAGCGTAAAATTCACTTGGCCGCCATGGCAGCTGCAGCACATGCGCCCCTGCCTGCATCCCCCGTAGCTACCCGCTGCAAAGCTGGCCGCTTATGCTGCATACACATGCCTGTTGGCCAACGAAACCAGGTGCTGCTGCCTGGCTGCAGCCTGCCTGCCGGCAACCACCATGATGCGGCTTGCGGCAGGTAGCCGCCAAGTTTCGTTCCATTGCCCGGTAACACGATGCCAGCTCATGCACAGCTGCCGCTGGGGCTTCTGCTGTGGCCACGGCTCTGGGTTGTGCATTGCCATGCTGGCAGACCCAGGCAAGCGGGACAGCGGCTGGCGCGCACGCGCCAGTGTGCACGCCCGTGCCTGCATGCTCTGAGTGTGCGCTTGCGGGTGCGGAGAACGCATGCGTGTGTGTTGGCAACATCACGGAGCACATGCGCCCCACACTCGTACATGTCACCCTCCGAATACCTCAGCAAAGCACGCAAAGCGGGCATGTCAGCATGCAGGCATGCAGGCTTTCCAATCATGCGAGCATGCAAGTCATGTACCGCACCGTGGGGTCCTGTTCAGGCTCAATGTTGATGTCTTCCAGCAGCCCGCACGCAAAGATGTTGTTCATGGCGTCATAGCCATCCTCCACCTGGTAGTGGTCGCCTTTCTGCACAGTTCAACACCATACGAACACGAGCATACCGTACCTCAACATGCACGTATGAGGAGATGGGACGTGCTACGAGGACATGAATACGAGGCTGCCGGTATGCTACATGTTGTTACGCTTCAAGAGCACGTTGGCAGGACGGCCCGTGCTTGCCCTGATGGGCACCAGGAGACCAGAAGCGACACGTTACGATGAGCACGAGCTTGTTAGCCACAGTAATCACGCTCAATGTAAGACTGCGCAGGCGCTAAGCAAGCATTGCTGGCTGCTCTACATCCCACGCATGGTGCCTGTTGCGTGAGCAATGCTTGATGGGCGAAGGACCAAGACAGGATACAATGCAGCATGGCACACATTGCAGGATGCAAGCATTGCATACAGGTTCTGCTTGGCGGCGTTGCACGGTACGGTACTGTGCGATGCAGTATGGGGTGACGTTGCCCCCACCTGGAACCCGGACGCCTTGATAATGTTCTCCGCCTTGACCACCTTGCCCTCATCGAACACGTCATACTCGACCTCACTGTCACCTGCAACACACACGGTGCGTGCGCACGCGTACGTGTAAATGCTTGGTGGTTTTGAGCATGCGCGTGTGTGTAAGGAGTTTTGGTTCCCGTGGGGCCATGCAGGATGCTTTAGTGGGGCCGTGCAGTGTGCGTACGCGTGATGATGGGAACTGCACCTGAGGGTGACGAGGTGTCTGGGCTGAGCTGGCAACTGCGCGTGTGTGCGTGCATGCGTGTTTCATGTGTACATGCACGCGCGTGTTTGTGTAACGGTGTGTTCAGTTAAATTTACTTCCCGTGGGGCCATATGCGATGTGCTTCCTGTGGGGCCATGAAGTGTGCGTGTACGTGAGGCTGGAAACTGCACCTGAGAGTGGCGACGTGTCCGGGTAACGGTGTGTGCATGCGTTTTCTCATTTTCTGTGCATGTGGGTGGTGTAGTGCCATTGTGCATGTGGAGTGCTGCTGGCAAGTCATCCTGGATTCAGCCCCAGCTACAGACCAGCACCGTCTCATGTAACCATGTGGATGCCATGCGCTTGCGCGAGAAGCCAGCGCGCATGCGCGTGGGCGCTATGCTGTGTCACGTTGCGTTGGACACACTCATGCAAACGAGGTCTAATTGGTAGCCTCGGAAGTGACTAAAGCCTCAGAATTGTCTGAGACCGTAAGCCGAACATTCCCACCAGGCTTACCAGTGAGCTTGGGCCTCACAAAGCGGACCTTCACGTCATCCACCTTGGCCTCTGTCACGTTAGCACGCAGGATGCTATCGTCCATCCCGTCAAAGAAACCCACGTAGCAGAACGGCAGTCCGCGATCCTGGTACCTGTGTGTATGGGCCGGGCGCAGGAATGGCTCACGTAGAGAGGCACCACGGCGATACACAGGGCGCAGAGTGCCGCGCACGCGGCGCGCGTCTGCGCCGCCACATGCTGGGCCTGCACTACAGCGACGAAGCCATCAGAGCTGCTGCTCTGCCACGAGCTGACATCAGTGTACGTGCATCCACCATAGTGGTTCAGGACCGAACAGGTAGTTTCGCACAATTGCTTTAAGGCTTGCTGGTGCTGGTTTCGGGGCGTGGTTTCTGAGGATCTGAGGTGGGTGTGGGGGCTCCTGGTGTGGGGCCCGTTGTTGGTGGGCTGTGTCGTCAGCGCCATGACACAAGCGGTTGAGCTGTGTGGCAACACTGCAAGGGGCGCGTGGCCCAAAAGTGCCCACAGGGCGGTGGCGCCGCACTCACCACTTCTCAACGCGGTTCCTGACTTTATCCATGAGCGCGATGTCCACCATGTAAGGGTTCTCAGGCGTGCACTCCTTGATAATTTCCTGCTGTGCCTCTGCAGGCATGAGGGTGGCCCCGCGGATGTCGATTGTGCTGATGCCCCTGAACTGGTGCGGCACAAACTTGTATACGACACGCTGGTGGTTTGACTTGTCGTCCACAAACTCGGTCCGAACCTCTACGCTGGAAATGTAGTCCTCGTATTGCCTGTGTGGAAAACAGGAGCAGAGGGACTTGCGTGAGGGCCCCGCTGGACTTGCAGCGTGAAGCAGCCGCTGTTGGTTAGCCGCGTCGGTCCCACGCCAACACACCACCCAAGCCAGTTCAAAGGCTGCAAGCACTGCACCGAGGCATATGCAATGCTGTCACTCACAATTCCAGCTTTCGGCGGTCGTTTATGACATCCTGCTTGTCGAATATGAAGCCCTCCTGAATACTGAGCAAGTCCTTCAGCTCCTCCTAAAGGGAGCACAGACAAAACAAAGTAGTCATGTGTCGAAATACACTACAAGTGGAGATATAGCTAAGTGAGCACTCCAAGGGCACCGTAGTCGCAGCACCAGATCAACCGCGAGCACACGCACCGCAGATGGCAGGTTTCCAATCGTAGGCCAGCCTTCGATGACTATCTCCACGCAACGGTTGGTTCCGACACGGTGGTCTGGGCTGCCGTCCACCAGCTCCTCCTCATCTGTGATGAGCTTTTTCCAAGGCTTGTCGCCTTTCCCTGACTCAGCAACCTCGTTTTCCTCCGAGGACGACGATTCCTCGTCCTTGGCTGCCAAGTCAAACAAGCTCTGCACGCTGCTGAACCAGTCTCCACCACTGCCGCCACCACCGCCTCCGCCGCCCTCGCCACCACCATTGCGAGGGGGACCGCCAAAGCCGCCAACCGAGGGCACGACCACTGCCGCTGCAGAGAGTCCGGAAAGTATTCTCAGCTTGCTGCTGCCAAGGCTTGCCAGCCATGTCCTCTGGGAGGACTGTTCTTGTGCGCCGCTGGCGGAGCACTGCGGTTGCTGCTGCGGCTCCAAGCTGCTGGCTAGGACGCGAACGCAGGGTGCACGCTGAGCGGTGGCAGGCTTCTGCAGCCTCCGTTGCTGCAATCTCATGCCTTGCTGACCCGGATACAGAACTTGATGCTGCATCCCGTCAGGCAAGCTCAAAACAGCGCTGCTCTTCTCACAGTTAATTGACTGCCTATATCCACAATCGTGTTTTGCCCCCTGCCGCGAGGCCAAAAGCAGCTCAACCCTATTACGAGACGGCAGGGGTTGCTGAAGCGATCGTCGGGCGTTGAGAGACAAGTGAAGGTTCGACAGGCTTAGTTGTCGGGGGACTGGGTGCACTGCTCGTCCCATTTGCATGGAGGGTCAGCGATTGCTCAACTGGGGCTGAACTCCAAAACCATTTTGTTCTGACGGGGGACTCATGAACTCAGGTCGCAAATATGTATTTTGCTGTACACGGTTTCGGAACTGAACTGAGTCAGAGAGTTCAGAGAGTTCGTTTCGACGTGTTGGTTCAGCCGTTGCGTGCCAACCTTCACGAGGGCCAGGATGAAAGCGAGGGAACAGTACACAAACAGAAAAAAATACAAACAGTGGTATGCATGTTCAATATTGCGTGTAATCAGTATGCCAAGTCCTTTCGCCCCACCCTCGTCCACAGAGGCGTGCTCTGCATCAAGGCTCTTGTGCGTGTCGCCTGTATAAGGCCCTTGGAAAGGCAAGCCACGGCTGTTGCATTTACTTCAAGTTGCTTGGTCCTAAGTGCACGCACCTCTTTATTGCCGTATTGCACTGCTACGCACATCATGCCGCCCTCCGCTTAAGAGAGAGAGACTCATACCTAGACCGTGTATTGGTAACCATACGGCTCAGGCCCATAGCAGTGCCGATAACAACATAGCTTGCAGGGATTGCTAAAGGATGAGTTACCGGCCAGCTTGTGTAAATGACAGGGCCACGCCTGTGGGTCCAGCGGTATGGCAAGCACACCTGTCACGCACACAACCTCTTGACGACAAAACTGGCGTACGAGTACACGATGTTGGCATTCATCATCTTCTTGTGTTTCCCTTGTGTGCGTTTGAGTGTGTGCATATACACACAAGGAATGTGCATGCTGCACACACACGTGGACTGCTGTCGTGGCAGTGCCTGCACCATGCCCATGCTCCTGCTAGGTCACCGAGCGCATTATGGGCAGGGCAGCTTGTTGACACTGCCTTGATGGCTGAGCGCTGCTGTCTCGGCAAGCATCCCCGTACGTTGTAGGTGCTGACTCAGACATAAAAACCACACCACAGGAAAGGCTACTGCTTGTAAAACTGCAGTATTCAGATATAGTTGTACTTAGTACAGGTTCGCACCCTGGTCCACAGCAGGTGCAACGGTGCCAGGCGACGCCATCACAACGTGCAGGTGCGCTGTATGGACAAACACACCAGGGAGCTGGAGTACCCTGATTACCTCCCCACGCCTGGGATGAGATATACTATGAGTTGGCTCCCAAACTGTCCCTGGCGTGATAATTCTGTGCTTTCGCCGGCTTCCGCGGACCTACTGCAGCATTCTGTTGAACTTCGGTATGCGCCTCGAGCAAACGCGGCGCGTACTGCCACGTGCAAGTGCAAGAGAGTGCTCTGACAGGGAAAAAGTCCTGGTAACACACATAGGCACATCCAGTCGCTTGTGAGCATGCCATAGCAGCCAGGCTCAAAAACTCTCAGTTAGTTAAAAGTGAACCCTGCCAAAAGTGCAGCATGCATGCATGGTCTCAAGGGCCAGCGGTCACGAGCAGCAGCAGTGGCAACAGAAAGATGCAAAACGTACGTAAAGCTCAAGGTCTCTGAGCTCGAATGTTTGAGCTTCAATGTTTGAGCGCTGTATCCTGAGTCGGTACGAGTTGGAGGTGTTGGAGGGGCTTGTATCACTGCGAGGACCTCCAACACATCGGTTTTTGAAAAAAATAAATAGCCGCCTGCGATGGACACTGTTCATCACCCGCCTGAGTCGAGCTCTAAGCTCGGTTTGAATGCATCTGTTTCTGGTTTCCGTTGTTCACACCCAAAACTGACCCCAACTCTGGTTGGTTTCTCCCGAAGTTCGCACACTGAGTGCGCGAAAGCCAGCAAGTCGCACTTTGGAGAGTCGTCAAACCTCTTTGTAAGGTGCGCTGTTATCAGCTCTGACTCCATATCAATACCTTGCACGATCCGTGTGGTGTTCTGAGTTCATGCTGGCGGGCCTGCACATCAAAGATATCAAAGCTAGGAGCACAAACACACCATGCTCTTACTTGTTGCACTTTGCTACAATCGCTTTGCACAGATGTGTGGTCCATCAGACAGTGGCCAGTGTGACAGGTCTGCCCTGTGCATGGTTAGCGCCGCAGCGCTGCTGCATGCACCTAATATGCACCTCACTGTGTGCACTGTACAGGCGCACGTGTGTGTGAGCGTGTGTGTTGTGTGGGCAATATGGCTTTGCAAGCCGCATAACGCACTGCACATGTAACCTAGGTTACCGCTTTAACAAGACGTTGCGGCTTGCGTGTTGCAGGTTGCTGTGAAGCATGAAGGCCGCCAACAAGGTGGGCGAAGCGCCCCCCAAGGACCCCACAGCGGGCCTGCTCAACAAGTTCGCGTTCGGATGGTGCTTCAAGCACATTGGGGTAAGTTGGTGTATGAGGGTGTATGCGCGCTGCCATATCGTACTAGGTTGTTTGGCAATACCGTTGGCGCCCACCCTGCTTGGTGTGTTTCCTCCGTCGTTGCTGCGACCGAGATGAGGATGGATTTCCTGTGGTGCGGGGCACCCCAAACCCGCGCCACGGGAGCGCGTGTTTCCACTGCCCTTAGGGACCGTCCATCCCGGGGCTTGTCCACTGTCCCGGTGTGGTTTAGCGCAGCTGTGGCGGTTGGAGCAGGGGGCGCCCGCATGCAGGCTTCCACACCAAGAAGCAAAAAAAAAAAAAAAAACGTGCATGCATGCGTGCATGCGTGAGCATCGCATAATGCGTTGTGTGCAGCTCGGAATGACATTCATGCATGCCAGTCCCGCAGAGGGCAAAAGATTTCAGCGGATTTAAGGCATGCAGCAGTGTGCACCCCACACACCCCGCCTGAACCCCTCGTATGTTTTTCTGCTGAATACTGTGTATTTGCGTCCGCATGTGTACTGCAGAACGCGCGCAAGGGCGATCTCGACCCTGAAACCTTCACCATGCCGGCCGACAACACCACCCACGTTGCGTATGCCGAGTTCAACGCCAACTGGTCCAAGGAGTTGGAGCTCAAGGGCGTGGATGGCAAGAAGCCCAGCCTCATCCGTGCGCTGCGG
>BDDA01000141.1:175438-191997 GCA_001662385.1 Chlamydomonas asymmetrica | reverse complement strand
AGGGGGTGGGTGGGTGGGCGAGGGCGGGGAAGGGAGGGGGAGGGAGGGGTTACTCATCGCTGGTGGGTACACTGCACTCCTCGCTCAGTTCCTACCTAGCAAAAGGTCCTGATGGACTTGAGCTGGCATGCTTGCGGTATACGCGCGCAACACAAGCACTCGTATGTATCTGGAGAAACCATCGTGCTTTCGTGTGCCATCTCCACACACCTCCATCGAATACTCGCACACGGCCCCCATGTGCAGCGGAGGCTGCTGTCAACCCCCTTGATCGCCTTCCCAGCCAAACCCGCAACCGTCCGGACACCCATCCCTGCATACGCACGCTCGCGCATACATGCACTTAGCCACTTACCCAGGCTGATGCGCCCGTGTGCCAGGCGAGCATGCTGAACGCACGGCACATGGGGGGCCTTGCACGGGCCCATACCACACATTCCTGATGCCATTTCTAATTTACCAGTGTACGGTGCATGGCGGGCTGCCGTTGGTTGCAGGAGCGAGGTTGACCCCAGTGAGCTGCGTGAGGCGCTGGACGAGCTGGAGGGGCGCTCGTTCCACATCGGCGAGATGTCGGACCCCTCCGAGGTGCTGCAGACGCTCTTTGAGTGCCTCGCGGCGCCCGCCAGGCTCAAGCACCGCGTCAGCAACCGGCCGATCGTGCAGGAGAAGTTTGGTCTGGAGCTCGAGGAGCACGTGTACTGCACCCGCTGCGGTACGAAGAGCCATGTCGTGGAGGCGTATGTGCAGTTCTACATCATCATCATGCCCACGCAGCTGCGGGTGGTGTCGCGGCAGGGTGAGTGGGAGGGCTTCCTCAGTGCATGGGTGGTGTTTGGGGCGGGGGGGGAGGGGGGCGCGCGGATGCGAAACGGGAATAAAGGGAAGGGGGTTGCGTGAACGGAATGGATGAAGAGGGGCGAGCATGGCGCGTCAAGAGGCAGGAGAATGAGGAGTGGTGTGCTGCCTCATTAGACAAATTGTTATGAACACACCTACTGGACAACGGTGGGCCAACGGCACGACGCAGCGCCAGATATGCAGCGTGTTGCCAACATTGATGCCGATGCGCATTCATCCATGTGGGCATTTGGCAACATGACAATATGATTGTTTGCGCTCGTTTGGTAGCGCTCTGGTTCTTGGCCTACAGTACAGCGTGCTTTTTCACGTTTCAACAATGTACAGCTACAGACTGGAATGACATGCGATGATGGGACGGGCCCTGCTGTGTGTGCCACAATCGCGCTCTGCGATGCGCAGGCAGCAGCGCGCGCAGCCTGGGCACGCTGATCTGGGAGCTGGAGCAGGAACAGAAGAAGCGCTGCGACAAGGACGTCGGCGGCTGCGACTCCAACATGTCCGTCACGCGCACGCTGCTGCACGCGCCGCACGTGCTCACGCTGCTGTTCGCGTGGCCCGAGGTCGTCTCCTCCGAGGAAATCCAGCAGACGCTGGCCCTGCTGGAGAACACGCTGGACCTGTTCGACATCTTCGGCAAGGCCAACTGCAAGGTCAAGACGATGCAGCGCTACTCGCTCAACGGCATGTTCTGCTACTATGGCCAGCACTACTTTGCGTTCATCTACAAGGAGGAGATCCAGGCGTGGGTCATGTTCGACGACACCACGATCAACACGGTCGGCGACTGGGCCGCCGTGTGCACCAAGTGCGTGAAGGGCCGCATCCAGCCCTCCGTGCTGTTCTACACCGCGAAGACCACAGCGGGCTGAGCCTAGCAGGCTGAGGGCGGCGGCTGGTGAGCAGCAGCGCTGCGCACCACGCACGCCACGCTGCTCCCCCCTCACGCACGCACGCACGCACGCGCTGCGGGAGGGCCGCTGCGGTGTTGGGGCCGCTGCGGTGTTGACGGCGGAATTTGGTAGGAGAGCTGCTGGGAGCAGCGGGCAGCGCTGGCCGCTGTGCCGCTGGCTGCTAGGGAAGCAAGCGGCCCCCGCCCCCGCCACTGCCGCTCTGCTGCCGCTCTGCTGCTGACCGCAAGCTTGCGATCGCTCCCGGATTGCCTTCCCTGGACCTGGGCCACTCAGCCCTGCGCCCCGCCAATACTGTAGGAAGGCCGTTGTTGCGGTGGTGGCAGCGGCAGCGGCAGGGGCGGGGAGCAGCGCCCCTCGACCGGATGTGGTCCATCAGCCGCAAGTTGCGGGAGGCGTGCTGCCCGCCTGGCAGGCTTTGAACTTATGTCTTTTTGTACCCAGGTGCCGCATGCTGGAACCTTCGCATTGCTTGTACGTACAAGAAAGTGCCCCAGGGCATTGCTCACACTCTCAGCTCACATTCACAGCCACTGCAGCCAGCTCTGCCTCCGGCAATCATATCTCAACAGCGAGACAAAACGCTTACAAAAGAGGCCATTCAGCAGCACCATTGCACGCCTACATAATATACCCCTGACTTGCAGTGCATAGACCGGCGCACCACGTCACACATCCGCGAATTACCCACGCGTTGTATGGAAGCGGCTCTTACAGCAGCGACATGTCAGTCAGTCGGTACGTTGAGCAATGCGTGTTGCGGCCGAGTACGCCCCGGGCAGCTACAAACGCGCACAGGTGCAACCGCTGCTGCCCCATCGCGTTCTCCCTTTTTCTATTTACATCATTTGTGTCTCCAAGGGTGGCTGAACCCCCGTTAACCCGCAGCATGCTGCTGTAATTTGGGTCGTATAGGGCACACGGGAACGCGCCCAGAGTCGAGTACGCACCTGCCATTGCAGAGTGCGTGCCGCTTTTGCTCTGCACTTGCGTTTTCCGTCAACCATGCGTCATTGCCTTTTGCGCAGTATGCCAGTCTTTGTACCGGTGAGACTTGTGCGTCCTCAACTTCGCATGCAACTCCAAATGCCTGTCATGACAGTGGCGTAATGCACCGCAGTGGATTGTACAGCGCGGACGCACGTGCATTAAGCACGGCTTGCCAATGTCGCTCCGGTGCCGTATGCAGCCACATCTCGAGCTTCATGCACCGCCGCAGCATTGCAGCAACATGTACGCTCCGCCACAAGTCCTCACATTAACAATGTTGTTGATTGCCACTCCTGCTTATGCTATGCTCCATCGTGTGCCTGTACTTCAGGCCAACGGTGGGGCCACTGTATTAACAGCGGGGCCCACCGTCAGGGTGTGTCTGGTGGTGCACTCTGCTGTGCGCTGCCAGGCGTCCAGCAGAGCCTGTCCTCATACCTTCATGTCCCTCACCTGCAGCAGAGAAAGTGCACGTGCCACGTGGCGCAGATTCGAAGGATTACTAACAGCAGGTGGTGCGGCAGCGGTGCATCAAACGCAGGCTGGGCACGCTGCTGGACCCTACCGCAGCCTTGAAGCACGTCTTCAAAGCAAGGAATTCTGAAGAACAGACGCCCTTATCTACCTGTGCAGGGATATGTAGGGTGCTCAGGCAACTTGAACTCAGACAGCAACGCCCAGCAAAAACGCTGATGGGCGCGATGGGCCATCCCGCCGTACCTCAGGGACCAGGCGTTGAATGCACAGGCCATAGCTTCTGGCGGCAGAGCCACATGCAGCAAGGGCCCTTCCCATACGCGCGCTGAGCGTTTCAAGTGACTTTGGGGAGGGTGTGTTTGAGCGTGACATTGAGCGGGGTGCTGGCTTGTCAGTGAGCTGGCGTGATTACATCTCAAAGCACGTATACATTTGAGTTGAAATCGTGTGAATTTTGTTGCTTCTGCAGCATGCCACAGCCATAGGTCTCATCAGAATTGCGTGGTGAACGCAGCACATAGCCGGCACTAGCTGCACCCTTAGCTCTTACACGGAAAACCAGGAACCCTACAAGCTGCACTCTTCAGCATGATAAACTACTGCAGCATGGCACGGTGTGCTCGGCTGCGACCAGTACCTGGCAACGCTCCGCTGTCAGCAACTATTTTTATGAGGACGACACCGGTTAACAAGCTGCAAAGTGCTTGCAGCAGTACAGGCTCAGACTCCGAGTCTTCAGGTTCAGAGTGCACCAGTACGCCTACTTTGTACACGATGCGGAAACACTTTGTACCCCAACCTCAGAAAGCATCCAAGGGCTTTGGCAGTAAACCTAAACAAGGTAAGTGCCTGTAACGTCCCAGGTATGCAAGCAAGCACATGGTTATGAGAGGCGTTGCTGGAAGCAGTGTTGATGGAGGCGTGACGATTGCCAAAATCACCTGCGCAGAGACCAAGTCAAAAGCAGAAACAACACAGGGTGTTGTGAAGGATGCATGGGAGGAAGCAAGGAAACAGGTGTATGAAAAGGTAATCACCTGCACCTGGGCCCGGGTACAGTCTGAAGCCCTTCAGACCGTTGGCCACTTGTGGACCCTACACTTGCACTTGAATAAGCGTCTGGTACCCGTATGGTTGCAGGTCAACACGTTCCCAAGCTCGCGTATGTTCACAGCGGTGGGAGCTGACACCACCTTGGAAGACTCAAACCTGAGCTTTCACGACTCCATAGTACAAGCAGTCACAACTGTCGTCGGGCCGGTTCCGGAGCGGTTGATTTGCGTGACGCCATCCAGCGGGGGCAAATACATCAGCGTGAGAATTGGTGAGCTGGTCTAACATGGAAGGCTTGTCCAAGGCTATCACATATCGTTCGTCTGTTTATGGCAACCCTTCGGCTCAGCCTTTCTGCCTTCCATCCCGCTGGTGTGTGCAGGGCCTGTTATGGTACAAGAAGCAGACCATTTGGTGCAAATCTTCGGCAACATAAAGGCCGACAAACGCATGAAGTTCTATCTCTGAGACCTGCAGCCTCGATACCATCATCGCCCCTTCTTGCGCTCAGAGACCAGTGGCCGCCATGCCACTGCAGCCCATCCCGTGGTGCCATGCCACTGCAGCCCATCCCGTGGTGCTGCACATGCAGTCGATAGGCGTACAGTGACGCCGCGCCTGTTCGACACTGCCTTGCAGTACCTCCTATTCATGATGCTACACATTTTGTATGATGCCATGCAGCTTACCATTGTTTCATGCAGCACATGCATGCAGCATGTATGCATCCGTTCCTAGTCCTCCATGGTTACCCTTGCCATCGTGAGTGAATCATCGCATATGGCTGTTGTGGACTGCTCACGGGCCCCGGCATCACTCTTAGGCTTGGTCTCAGCCTTGCTGACGTCTGACTCTGACCTCTGACTGGTACAATTCACGAAACTTGCTTTCTACGGCCAGTCCTCTTGATGCGCTGGCCGGGGTCTGAGTCTTATGGCTCCACTGGTCCGGGTGCTGATCTAGGTTAAGCACTCTCACACACAATCAACTTTCTTGCCAGATTTCCGACGGCATAATCATTTCATACCAAAGTTCCAACTTGCATTTTGATGGTAGGCTGTTGTATGCAGTGGCCAGGCTGTCATATGCCAAGTCTTGCAGCATCAGGCAATGCCCCATTCCTATCCTCCTGCGATCCATCAGTGCTCAAAACGCATGGCAGCATCGCTTTGCTGACCTAAAACCAGCACGTCGCGAACCCCTGTTGTAGGTGCCTCCTGAACACTCGGCTTTAATACACCGCCACAGATGAAGCTGATAGTCTTCGCCACGGCTGTGGCCTTGATTAGCTGGTTTTGGGTGCGTGGCGTGGACAAGGAGCCCCCACGCAATTCACCGCTTGCCAGCAATAGCGCTCAGTGTAAGAGCAACGGTTTGGCCTGCTGTGACTGTCATGGTTGAGCAGGGCATATATTGAGGTCATGGCCGCTGTTTGCTTGGTACAGGCCAGCACTCAGGTGGCGCAAGCTCTTTGGCACGCCTGATCCGCTTCCACTCTGTCAGCAACGTCACCGAACCAAGCCACCTCGATGACACGAGCGTTCACGAGGAGATGTTGACTGCAATCGAGCAGGAACTGTTCCCAGCTTTGTTTAAATACGAGCACATCAAGGTGGAGAAGGTGAGTGTGCGAAGACTGTAGGACGCATCACCTTGGAGAGGCTCTGCGACATGCCAACCACCCGATTCTCTTTTGGAGTGCGCGGTCTTTTGGTCTGCAGTCTCTGCCTCAGATGGTGCCCACTGTGCATGTTATGCAGGTATCCAACTATAGCCTCCTGATCACTTGGCACGGCAAGCAGTCGGAGCTGCGGCCGGTGCTGTTTGTGTCTCACCTTGATGTAGTGCCCGCAACTGACGTGTCATCGTGGACGCACCCGCCGTTCAGTGGCTTAACCAGCGAGGATGGGTAAGCATGGGTGCGAAAGGCAAAGAGCTGTGTATGGCATATTCGAGATAGCGTGTTTTTGGAACGTGCGGGGTGCAGGCTGGGGATAGTGCCTGCAAGCACAGGCAAAGCCGCCTTGCATGACGCACCCACCCCTGCATCCTGCCAATAAAGCAGGGGATCAGGAAGAGAGGACCACGCCCTGCCCCTTCCCGGCCCTGTGGCGGCAGCTGCTTCTGCGCCCGGGGGGCTGGTGCTGGTTAGGATTGCACGTCCCTCCCTGGTGCGGTGTCTGCTTCCAGACTGTTGCTGTCAGTGGCACGAGGGGCCGGCTATATGACATAGCACGTCTGTACGCAGAGGGTGGAGAAGGGAGAAGAGAGAGGCGAGAGAGGAGAGGGGAGATTGGCGGGAAGGGGGGGTAGGGAATTGGTGGCTTGGCCGCACCAACTGCTGCTCTGCCCGCAAGGATATACCATTATGTGCGCTCCACTCTGGCCCGGAATGCGTGCAGCTACCTGTACGGCCGTGGTGCGTTGGACGTCAAGTTCTCAGCGGCTGCGTTGATGGAGGCGGCCAGCGCGTTAGTGCAGCAGGGCTATCAGCCCGAGCGCACGCTCATGTTTGCTTTTGGCCACGATGAGGAGGTGAGAGCCCGCTCGCTGGTGGCGTGGCGTCGTGGCTTGCTGTGACTGCTGCTGTGTTGGAGCAGGGTGTGTGTGGGCGGGGCAGGGGGGGGGGGCGGCGGATGCCGCATGAACACACGTGAATCACGCGCATGCATGAGGAGGCTCAAGCGTTGTATAGCTGTGCAGGACTTCCTGATGAGTGTGCATGCTCATGCGCAGAGAATGGCAACACGCCAGCAAAACACTGTCCCAGCGCAGCTTGCAACCGGTTCCCACACGTTGCATGCGTGAATGGATCGCATGGTGCACGCGACATGCCGTACGGGTTGCATATCCGCCTGGTTGCGGCAACACAGGTCCTGGCGCTGTCACCTGCTGTAGCGCTGTTGCCTGTGGCCCACGCGCACCACTGCCCGTTCCTGGTTCACAGCGAAGCATACACGCACGCGCACACACGCGTGACGACCGTCCCTGACCGCATCATCTGCACGCTGCCACTAGGACCTGCTGCTGTGCCTGCAGCGCTCAATGGTGGTGAGACGGGGTATGTTCACAACTTTGAATTCCACACCCTCCCGCTTGTGCATGGCTGCCCGGTGATGCCGGCGGTTCTCCTTGCTTGCGGCAGGTGGGGGGCGCTCTGGGTGCAGGCGCCACGGCAGCGCTGCTGGCCGCCCGGGGCATTGAGCTGGAGCTGGTGGTTGACGAAGGGGGCCTGGTGCTGGTGGATGGGATGAAGCCCTTTGTGCCGCGTGCCCTGGCGGTGGTGGCCACGGCTGAGAAGGTACTGGAAGCTGCATCACCTGACACACCCTGAAGCATGCACTGAGACCCTGTGCAGTAGCATGGGATTGGCGTCACCTCTGCCAATGCCATGCTGTTGGCCTGCATCTGGAGTAAATGTCGGCTTTTTTACTTGAAACTCATGGTCACCACAGCCCACTTCCGTGTCCATCTGTCGTATGCACTACGGCCATAGCTCTGAGCCATAGCTCTGAGCCATAGCTCTGAGCCCACACGCGCAAGACTGGTGCAATCGGTCCTATTGCAGCTGAGGCGGTGCGTGGAGTGCATTACCACGGCTGCTGCTTGTGTTGCAGCCACCAGCCGCACCCCGCCAACAGTTGACACACATGCTGATTTCATGGGTGCACTGACAGCACTGTCATCTACTGTTACTGTTACCCAACAAACCCACTGCAGGGTTTTGTAAACGCCAAGGTGGACCTGAAGGCCACCGGCGGCCACTCCTCAATGCCCCCGGTGGACGGCAGCGACGCGATGCGCGTGCTGCAGCGCTACCTGTCAGCCGTGGAGCGCCGCAGCCCGGCCGCCCAGCTGCGCGCACCGCTCACCGACATGCTGAACGCGCTGAAGCCCCATGCGCATCAGGCGCTTGGCAAGGCGCTGCTGATGGTCCACGACGTCTGGTGCGTGGCATGCGTGGGCGTGGGCGAGCGTATGTTGTGGCTTATATTGAGTGCGGGACTGCGGGGCATGCTCCTGGTGGCGAAATGGGTAGCGGTGCGCAAACCAAGCATCGGTTTATATCGTTTCTGGCGTGCACGCATGCTGCAGTTGGACTGTTCTTGGGACCTTGTTGACTTAGGTCGCTGTTAAGCCCCCACCCCCCGCGTTCTTGAGCTGTGTGGTCTCCCGGCACACGTGTGACTCGCCAACTGGCTCACCCACCCTCCAACAGGATTCCCGCAGCTGAATTGTAGCTCTCACTGCTTGAATCGTTGTGCGTGCGGGTGGTGCGTTCAGGCCCTTCAACCACCTGGTGGCATACCTGCTGGGCCAGAGCGGCCGCGAGCCGGCCGCCATGTCCCGCACTACAATAGCGCTCACGCGCGTGGCGGCGTACATTGCGGACAACGTGCTGCCGCCCGGCGTGGCCCTAGGCTTCAACGCGCGTGTGTACCCCGGCATGGCGCCCGCTGAGGTGAAGAGCCTGCTGGCAGCGGCGGCGAGGGACGCACGCGTGAACGCGTCGGTGGAGCTGTCGGCTAACTCGCTGCCCGCATCAAACGTCACTGATAGTCAAGGTATGGTACTGCAGAAGGCGGTGCGGCTGCTGGGCTGGAATCAGGCAAGGCAGGGTGCATGATCAATTGCTTCCAGACGATTGTCGTCACTCATCAACGATTACTGAACGGCTCACCTTCACCGATTACTCGATAGCATGACCAAACGGTAGAAACTTGTACCAATCAATTGTCGGATGGAGGCATGTGAAGAGCGCGTAGGCTGGGCTTCAGCCTCGACATGGAATGTACCTGTAGCGTTGGAGTTTTCCTTCAGTCCACGGCGCCTGCATCTTGACACCCCTCTCGCCACTCCCCCTCCCGTCCCCTCACCCCCCACCGCCACCGTGCGGACCCACACACCAAATTGAATGTGTGCACGATGTACCTGCTTGCAGGCATTCATTTCCGATTGTTGGCTCAGGCCATACAGGAGCATTGGACGTATGAGGATGGCGAGGTGAGCTTGCCTTGCATGCAAGCGAGCGCATGCGTGTATGGAGCGCTGCTTCCTACATGCAGCCGTGCACCAGCCCGGCTCCAACAGCACAGTCAGGCCTGCATGGCCTACCCTCGTTTGCGTTCCTTGTGCGTGCGTGTGTGCGTGGGTCGCTTGGCCCACATTGGAAAGCAATGGAAACAATCCAGACCGGGTAGCCCGTTGCCGCGTTGACATCTCGACACACATTGCAACCACTGCCAGTGCCCAGAGTGTCCGTGGTTTAGCTCAGCCGCTTACGTGTCCGTAAGCTGGAGACTAATTTGGTGCGTGGGTGTGCATGCGCGTGCGCGCTGGACTGCTGCGGCACCTGCAGCCGGTGCCGGTGGTTCCCTTCCTGCTCACCGGGGGCACAGACTCCAAGCACTATGCGCGGCTGTCGCGCCACGGCATCCTGCGCTTCGTGCCGTTTGACCTCACCAAGCAGGACCTGGGGCGCATTCACGGCGTGGACGAGCGCGTGGCCGTGGGCACGTTCAGCCGCGCGGTGTGCACCTACAAGTGAGTGAGTGAGTGAGTGAGGGGGGGGGGGGGCTCGCCAGCTACTGGTACGAACCTGTATTCACATGCCCGCCGGATTGTATGTGTAGTTTCCCTGTGAGGGCAGCCGTGGTGTGGCGGATGTTTTCCATGCGTGGCGTTTGTTGTCTGTTCTCCTTGCGCGCAACTTGGTGCCGGCGTTTAGCTTACTTGGTTCTGACTTTCTTGCCCCGTCACTTGCCCGCTACCTTGCGCCACAGGCGGATGCTGGAGCTGTATGGCCAGCTTCAGGATGAGTCATCCTGAGCCAACAAAGCAATACAGCCTTGTCATTCATCAGAGTAATTGATGATTGGGGTTTGCTCACACACATGATGCTGATCATACAGCTCACAAGTAATCAAGAGCTCCATGAGCATGTGCTCACGAATGCGCAAGCGGTTTAGTTTTCAAGCGTTTTTACATTAGGAGCTTTCAGCACTGAACCTCCCCGTGATCGACACATCACGCAAGGCAAGCAATTACATGTGCAAAGCAGGTTGTGCCCAAGAAGTCACGACAATGTGCAAGCCAACTCCCCTGTCGGCCAGCATGCTGAATTGCTGATGATTTTGCCACTGTGGATGGGATTTTTTATGGAGCTGTGACGCTGTGTGGTATGGATATGCGGACTGCACAAAGCACCAAGGCACGGACATAACACTAATACACTTTGCATAAATCTGGCCCACGACTGCCACATGTGCACACTGCTCAGCATGCCAAGCTTCCGTGAACAACAAGGTACAAACTCGAAAACCATGACCTCATCAGGTCATTCCTTGCATTGTTATTGCTTTTGTGGTCGTTGTTACATCAAATGCTGTCAAGCCGATGCCGATGCTCCCCCCAAAGAGATATGGACAGTGAGTCGATGATGCATGCAGACACGAGCCAAACAGCACGAGACAAGCGCAAATGCACTTGTCATGTCGAGCTACAAAATTGCGTGCACTGACGTGAAGTCAGTGCGTGGCACCGATGCAGCCTTGCCCCAAAGTGTATGCAGTCGCTGTTACACACTGTGTGTAGCTTGCCACTCGTGTTGCAGGCAGATGGTCCATGACGGATTGATGGTAGTAGTCATCGTTGATGGGATGAACTGATCAGATGTCGCTGATCGCACAGACGCACAGCCTCATGCATGCAAGAAGCCCAGTGACCGAAACCATACGCCCGGGGCTCCAACGTCACCGAGAACGCTGTCGCGGAGCCACTAACAACCTCTTCTCCTGACCGACCCCCTCCTGCTAGTAAGCATTACTTCTCTGCAACTACTGCGGCGGTGGCGGCGGGGGCTGGCGCAGCAGCAGGCGCCTTTGCTTTGCCCGCCTTGCCAGGCTTGCCCGAGCCCTTCCCCCCAGCAGGCGCGGCGGCGGCAGGCGCGGCAGGTGTGCCTGCTGACGCCCCCTGGGGTTGTGTGACCATGGGAGCCTCAGCGTCCATCCTCGCAAACACCGGCTGGGGGGTGGGGATGGCCTGGCCCTGCCGCAAGCCGCCCCAGGTGGTGTCGGACCACGTGAGTGCCTGTGGAGGTGAAGGCCAGGAGGAGGAGGCACAGCAAGACACGTTGCGGCGAGATGCATAAACAGCGGTGCTCATAAACGGGAGAGTGGCAAGGCAGATGAGCAAGACGTTTGCCCGACGCAGTTGTGCATGCCCTGCATCCTGGCAGCCAACCTCCCCAACACCAGCCGCACCACCAAGCCAGGTGCTTATGGTGAGGATGCTAATGGATGCACGATTGCATGGGCATTCAGGTATGAAGGGGGCGGACAAGCCCATTAGGGTTGAGCTGGGGCAGTACCTAGTCGGGGGGGATGAAAGTCAACCAGCACATTTCACATTTGAGAAAACCTGCACAAGTGCCTTGTACATATTAGTAGAGCCATAAAACCTTACGACACCGCTGTGACACGTTCCCCAGTTGCCGCCGATCCTGACCACACCCGCCATGGGTGACATGCGCTGGCTCAAGCGTGAAGGCTTACACCGTGTTGCAGTGTTGCACCTAAACTGGACTGGCACTGTATACAAGCAACTGTGCACATCGGGTTTCCTGCCTTCCCAAAGCCCAAAGCCCCAGGAGCAAAGCACAGCAGTCTGCCTGCTGCCTGCTATCATTGACGCGCGCAGTTCGAACTGGCTCGAGGACAAGTGCTGGAAGGGGGGGTAAATCAGTTAAACAATCACAGCCACAAGTGCTTCGTCAGTACCGTATTGACCCTAGGCTCCTGCGTCCCACGCAGCTGACCAAGCAGTTTGGGAAGTCAACTTGAGTCAGTTGGTTCAGCAGCGCAGATCAGCTGCCCAAACCAGCAGCAGCGGGACGAGGTACATATGAACAGGGAGCAGGCAATTGATATTGCTGCAGACAATGAGCTGTGAGCACTTCCGTAGGGGTCTGACTTGCGTGCTCCGTCGCCAACGCCATGGGACGCGTGCAAGCCGACTGAAATGTGTGCAGGCATTGGGACATCGTCAGCACTGGTTCTACTGTTCTAATTACAACCAGGAAAACATTGTTCGTTCTGGGTGACTTGCAAAATTTAGTATGCTGGTTGACTTGGAAAATTTCATCCCCCCCGACTAGGTACTGTCCCAAGGGTTTAGGGTTTAGGGTTTTAGGGTTTAGGGTTTATCACACCCTTATCATTAATAGCAGGCAGTGCGCAGGAAAGCAATGGGCTATGACCTTGCTTCCACCCCCTCCCATACCAGGGGCTCTTCATCAACGGTATAACAACAGGGTGCCATGACACAGATTTGTCGACCCTCCCAGCTCTTGTTGGCGGCTCCGTGCTCCACATCCCCAGCACACAACGCTCGTGAAGACCCCACGTCTTTGTGCTGCTCTACAGACCCCACCACATGCAGCTGTGCGTCTGTAATTTACTCATGCACGCTCCCATGTGTGGCCTGGTGGGTTGGCCCCCACCACCCACCTCAAACGTCGCCTCCGAGTAGCCGAGCTGTTGGTAGATCTTGCGGCTGAGGGTGGGCGTGACGGGCAGCAGCGCCACCGCGCTCACGCGCAGCGCCTCCAGCACAGCCACCAGCACGGCGGCGGCGGCGGCCTTCTCCTCATCAGTACCCTGATGGCCACACCAGCACAGCGTGGCAGGGGCGATGCCCTTCGGCTTTAACAGCGGCACGGGCATCACACATGAACTTATGGAACAGGGGGATGTGAACCCGCATGGGGCCCAACAGTAAGCGCTAGCAGTCCAGCGACACGTGTCTGCAACAAACGAGCCGAAGGGCCCGTTCATACGACCCGTGCTGTACGCAACTTGCAAGCTCACACCCTTCGACCCGCTTTGCACAGCTGTACTTGTACAGTCATCAATCAATCCTAGACACACCCACCCCCATCCTATTCGTGCCCCCTACTACTCCACTGACGGCACTCCTCGGTCACCACAGCCCTGCACGGTCAGGGCAAGTGCGTGCGCAAAGGTTTGGTAAGACTTAAGACTCAAGAGGTGGCCTCTACCGCTATACCTTCTTGAGCTTGGTCCAGGGCTGCGTCTCCTCCAGGTACGCGTTGCCCCGGCTGGCCACCGCGCACAGCGCCTCCAGCGCCTCATGGAAGGCCAGCGCCTCGTACGCCGCCGCCGCGGCAGCCACCTTCTCCCCCACCAGCACGCGCAGCGGCAGGTCGGCCGGGAGCGACCCTGCAGGCGCCACCACACGAGCCCCCAGAGGGCAGAGGCGGTGCGGAAATCATAATGTATTCATTTGGTAAGGACGGTGCAGAGCGCAGACGCATTGAAGCATCAAAACATGCAGTATGAATGTAACCATGTAATTATGTAAAGCAATGCACGTACTGCATCTGTGTCTGCCGGGACTGGCTTGATGAGCAGGCAAACTGCGTCGGTTGGCTACACTCTACCATGCCTGTCGCATGCTGTGCCCAGGCTGCATGCGTGCTGCAGGCAATGGATGTTGACGCACCTGACGCGATGGGGATGACGCCGTCGCAGTTCTTGGTGATGAGGTTGAGTGTGCGGTTGAGCATGTTGCCGATGTTGTTGGCCAGCGCCGCGTTGACGGTGTCGCGGAAGCGCTGCTCCGAGAAGTCACCGTCTTGCCTGCGCACATGAAAATGCATGTTGCACCAGGCCAGCTACCATCACGCTCGCTGAACTAGGGCACCATACAGGCAGCCTCGCAAGGTGCAGTCGGCTATGCACGCCGCCTTCACCTCAAATGCAAATATGCACTGCACTACTTCATGGCCCCATAGGATATCGTGTAAAAACCGAAAGATGGACCCAAGAGGCCCACCCTGCCAGCGCTTGCCTCCCGCCAGCCTACTACAGCCATTGACACGCAAAAATATGAATATGGCGTGCGCTCTCACCCGAACGCAATCTCCTTGAGGAAGTAGAAGCGCACGGCGTCGGCGCCGTATGCAGCCACCAGCGCCTGCGGGTCCAGCGTGTTGCCCAGCGCCTTGCCCATCTTGAGGCCGTCCTTGGTCAGGAAGCCGTGCCCGTACACGCGCCTGCACGCCGTGCAGCATACACAAGTGGCCGGGCCAGCAGAAGCAGCGGCAGTAGAAGCAGCAGCAGCAGCAGCAGCGGCGGCGGCCCACAGGATGGCCCATGGGATGAACGGGTGTGAACGCCGGAACGCCCACGCAAGGGGAATGGGGAATGATCATTGGTGACGTTATGCTACCACACACGCGCTGGATAAGCAGCTGGATGAGACGCGGTGAGGAAAGAATGGATGCACGGAAGGCGAGGATGGCAGGCATGGAGGCGAAAGGTGGAGGTGGAGATGGCATCCAGGATGGCATCAGATGCGCCAGTTTGGTCTTCGGGCGTCTAAACGCATGGTTGGCGCGCTCATGCATGTCCCAGCCAGTGAGGAGCTAGAAGTCCTGAATGCGCGCCTGGGGGCATCGCTGCAAAGTGCAAACCAGCGCCTGCATTTGCCTCTTGCAAGAATGCGAGTTGAGCCTGAAGCTTAGCAATTCATTTGGCCGTTGCTTCCAGGCGTCCAGCGTCCCTGACGGACATGACCAGCGCGTCCAAAACTTGGACGGGCTTTCACTGCACTCTATCCTGCTTCTTCTGCAATGGGAACGGTACGAGCTGCAAGCCGACCGTCCAAGTTTTGGTCATGGTCGTGCTGGGAATGTCCATCAGGGACGCTGGAAGGCCAGAAGCAGCGGCCAAACGAATTGCTGAACTTAGGCTCAGCTCGCATTCCTGCAAAACGACCATCCAAGCAACCGCTGCAGCAACCTCCCGCCCTGGAGTGCTCTGAAGCTTTCTGCCTGCTCGAGCCCTCCCTGCGATCACTCTCCCCCCTACCGAGCAGAACGAACCAGCCGAACATCGTGTTTGGATGTTACAGCCAACAGACACCAAACCCTTTTTCCGTTATCGCCTCTGTGGCTTAAACAGTGATGTACCGGTACTCACTTGGGCAGCGGCAGGCCCGCGGATAGCAGCATGCCCGGCCAGTAGATGGCGTGGAAGCGCAGGATGTCCTTCCCGATCACATGCACGCTGGCGGGCCAGCCATGCGTGTCGTTGACGTTGTCCATCTTCTTGTCAACGCCCTCCGGCAGCAGCCCCGACAGGTACCCTGCGGTTCATTACACCAGCGAGCGTTTACGCTTTCCAAACAGAGTGGGCGCTTCAAATTTGATCTACTAGTCCTGTGCCCAAAGGGGCAGCAGGTGCCGCGTGTGCTGAGCGGACATGCACAACAATGGCCACAGCTTTTATTCCGTTATTCGTCACTCTCCTACGTCAAGAACCCGTGTGCACGCATGCTTGTCATGCTGAGGTTGTGGCAGTGCTTTGATGATTCGTGTGCTCCGTACGTCTGGGTTGCACTGCACGGCTGTACTGTATTGCAAAAGAATGCCGTGAGGGTACCATCAGATCCTGTCACCGCCATCAGATCCTGTCACCGCCAGCAGATCCTGTCACCGCCCAAAGTTGCACTGCTGCACTACCATATGTGTTTCTCGGCTATTAGCGACAGCGTCCATCACATGCATCCAACCTTACACCTCTCCAAGTTGACTTGCCTATGAGCGCGTCAAACCAAACGTACACGGTGTGCTTGGGGTCCTGCGGCACGCGTATGCCCCACTCCACAGCCGTGCGGGTGATGGAGAAGTCGCGCAGGCCGTCCTTGACGTACGTCAGCAGCTGTGAGCAAGGCGCGGCGCGGCAGACAACAGGGATGAACCCATAAGGTGCATTGCACTGACTGCCACACAACTGGGACCGCACGTTGTGCAATACTTGCGGGGCAGAACTGCACACCACATAAGCACACACAACGCTCGCTTTCTTCACGTGCATGCGCTTCTTCAGCCATCGCCATCAAATTGAAGATGTAGTAAGGTACCAGCAGCAGATACGCTGTGCAACCACATGGTATGACTACATAAGCCAGCATGCTCGTATACAGGCCACGCATGCTCAAAACCAGTAACCACAACAGCGCATCAGCAAGGAACACGCGAGGGAACAGGCTGGCGGGCAGCGAGGGGATCTGAACGGTGCAGATGCGGGTACTTGTGTGCAACGCGGAACCTGGCGTGCCGGTCGGCTGCAGCGCTCTCCGATGAAAGTGACAGACCGAAACACTCGCTCACCTCGTTGCGTCGTGACACCGGCTGCACAAAGTCCTCCCGGTTGAGCAGCTCCTCAATCTCTGAGTGGTAAC
>BDDA01000141.1:80878-158938 GCA_001662385.1 Chlamydomonas asymmetrica | reverse complement strand
CTGCTCCAGGGGACCTTGCCGCCATGCCCGCCCGGCGCCCCGTTGCTTTCATGCACCAACCGCTCCGTCCCATCCTCATGCATGGTGGTGGCCGGCGCGGGCAGTTGCTCTGGCGGTCATAAAGAAACGAACGAGGACAGCACAAGCAACAGCAGCAAACTGACGAAGTTAACGGCGAGTGTGGGTCAGTGACGCGCTGAGCACTTACGGTTGTCGCGTCACACGCACGGGGCGTGTGCTTTACAAAGCTATGGGCGCAAGGGTGAACATCAATCACGCGCACAGTGAAATGGAGGATGCGCTTGGGTGGGATGGTTTGCTGTTGTGGGGCGCAACGCAAGCAGCACAGGAGCAAGGTCAAGCCTGGCAGGTGCCCCACCCAGGCCCATGATCGCAGAGCGACGCGCATCCCGCGCTGCTGCACCCACCGTGGCTGTGCTTGTAGGGGATGGGCACGCTCTGCAGCACCCTGACCAGCTGCGACTCGCGCGCGATGCCGCCCCGGCGCAGCCAGGCTACCAGGTCCAGGATGCCCTGGCCCTCGTACCAGCCCCACGTGCGGCCCTCGTCGGCCTCCACAAACACGCGCCAGCAGCCCGCACGGCTGCCGAACGCCCAGTAGCGGCGCTTGCGGAAGTCGGTGCCGATGGGCTTACGCATGCCCAACCTGACGCGTACATGCACAGAGGATGGGATGCCACATGTCACGATGGCGGTGTCAGGCGTGTGCGCGTGTGCATATACATGTGTTGAAATCCTTTACTCCCGTGGGGCCATGCAGGGTGATTCCCCCGGGGTCGTGCAGAGTACATATGTTTGAGGATAGAGACTTCACTCAATGATGGTGAGCACAGTGCCTGGGCTGGTCTGGCGGCGTATACGTATCGTTCTTTTGGTATGCGTGTGCAAGCGCGCATCCACGCGCAGGGCGCTGATAGGGCAGCGTCCAATGCTGCAAGTGTGGCAGCGGCTGCCCTGTCCAGTTTGCAGCACAAACGAACACAGCGTTGGAGCTGGTGCAAAGGCATTCACCACCCCAGCAGCCCTGCTGCATCAACCCACACGTCGCCCTTACAACACCTCGACGCCGTGCTGTAACCACAGGATCCTGCTGCACCTGGAGTGCCGTGCAGCGCCATGCATGCATGCATGTATTCGTGGATGTATGCATGCATGCGCGCACTCACTTGCAGCTGTCCATCCATCTGGCCCAGAACTCCGGCGACTCCGCGTCCCCCGCTGCTGACATGAGCGGCTGGATGGCGGCGCGCCGGCCCTGCGCCGTCAGCACCTCCTCCATAGGCTCCCCGTCAGCGCCCACCACCATGCGCGTCCTGCCGGCAGCAGCAGCAGCAGTGGCAGTGGCGGAGCAAGCACACACCAGTTGCGCATTCAGGACCCGTACTTGCACACGCAATCACCTTGTTGGGGCATTTCCTTGCTGCTGCCAACTTGTTGTACAGGCCCACACACGGCCGACAAGTATTAACTATCCAAGTCCGCAGAACGCAAGTGCATGGGATGCAAAACGTGCTTCTCTGCCACCGCAGGACACATGCTAGAAGCCGATGGCAGCCAGCGGCGCTGATCCTGGTTCCGGAGCTGCGTCAGCCATGGCAGGCCCAGGAGACCACACACACACACATACGCGCACGCCCATGGCCCCACGGGCGCTCTTTCTGACACACGCACCTGGCGACCGCGAGCGCCTCCACGCGCGCGGTGATGTGGTCTCGCATGACCTCCGCGCCCAGCGCCAGCTCAGACAGCGCCTTAAGCATGAGCAGGCGCTCGCGCGACGTCATGTGCACGTACTCGCGAGAGCGCAGCAGGAACGCCGCCTCCTGCGACCACACCACACCACACACGCAGCCAGCAGGACCAGCGTCACGCCCACGCTGTGAACAGGATACCGCTGCCATTGTGTACTGAAGCATTTGGGTCCAGCTCCTGCTCTCCGGCTCCTTCGCTCCTAACCTCACTTACCCATCCCCTGCGCCGCCTACCCGATATACCTCCTGCTGACTCCTATATGTGCCTTCATCACGCAACATTCTGGCATTTAAGAGCCAGGCTGCAGGCACGCGGAACAGGTTTGTGTAGCATCTGCAAAACACGTCCGATTTGGCCCATGAACCTGCTCCACACTCTGCTTCAAGCACTGCGCTATGCAGCGACAGACAAGCACCGTCCCACACTGCCGCTGGCGCCGCGTCACCCACCTTGGCCGGCAGCGGGGCCACCTCAAAGTTCGCGGCGGCAATGGCGTTGCACAGCCGCTCCTGCCACTGCTCGGCCTTGGGGTCATCCGCGATGGTCTTCCCCACCTCGGGCGGCGCACGCAGGCCGCCCTTGGGCGCGTGGTTGTCCGCCGTGCGCAGCAGCGCCGCGTGCACGTCGCGGATGACCAGCGCGCTCGCGGCGTAGTCCTCATCCAGCAACAGCCGCATGTCCAGCACGTCCCCACGGTGCAGGTACTTGGGTTCGGACGGGGGCTTGGCGGCTGCGTCTGCGCCAGGCCCTGCTGGGTTGGCATGCGCCTCGCCGCTGCCGTCGGCGCCGGCGTGAGCATCGGCGTTGCCGCTCGCACCATCTGCGCTGGGCTTGTCAACAGCAGCAGCACCGTCCGCTGTGTTCTGTGCCCCGGGGAGGGGCTCCTCCTCTGGGTCTTCTTCCAGCGTCGCCATGTCTGCTTGCAGCGCCGGCCCGGGCGCGATCATGGCCTCAAACACGCGCAGCGGGATGGGCGGCAGCTGCAGCAGGCTGGCAAAGGTCTGCGTGCAGCGTGGCGCAGGAGCGCAGCAGGGTCAGCGCTTGCACAGGGAGGGGCCGCAGGGAAGCCGCCGCAACACACCGTTCACTCTTCAGCCAACCCACATGCGTGAGCCCATCGCTCCTACCAACCCATCAGCATCCCGCAACACTAATCCTGCCAAACGCCGTTCTGGTGTTTATTGTAACTCATGTTTTGAGGCGAGATCATGAACGCTCAAGGGAACAGGTGTGGTGCAGGCTAAGTTGTGTAGGCCAGGCTGTGTCAGCCGGGGATGCAGGTGCTCAGCGCGCTCGTAGCTCTCAATCTCACCATGCACAGCTCCCACACCGACAGCATGTCGGGCACCATGTCCGGCTCCACGCGCCAGCCCTGCTCAGCGGGCGGCGGCTCACCGCGCGCCGCATCTGCCACCGCGTCGCGCTCGTGGCGCTCCGCCGCGCGCGCCTCCCTGCGGCGCTGCAGCCGCTGCGCGCGGCGCTGAGCACGCGCCTCGTCGCGCTGATCCCTGCTGGCCGCGCCTTCCCCCTCCGCGCCGCCCTGCGCATGCGTGCGCACAGACGTGTGCGTAGCGCAAACTATGACATATGCCGAGCCAGTGTGTAACTTCATTGTGTGTGTATGTGCTTAGCCTTGGATTTAAACTTCACCCACAGGCGTGTGGCCACATGCGGGCTGGCTGACCTTAACCGGCATGCATGCGCTAAGCCGCAGTGCAGCCCGCACTTCATCCACACATTGCAGATTTGATATACACACGCAGGACGGCCAGCCGCAGCGCACCTCCTCGTCCTCGTCATCATATCCGTCATCATCATCATCCTCGTCTTCCTCGTCCTCCACCTCCTCCTCGTCGTCCTCAATGTCCTCGTCACCCGCCACGTCGTCGCCGTCGCCGCCGGGGACGGGCGTGCTGGACCGCCCCCGCGGCAGCAGCGCGTCGGCCACCACGGAGGCGGCGGCGGCGGCAGAGGACTTGCGCCCCCGCCCGCCCTTGCCGCGCGCCCCGCCCCCACCCGCTGAACCCTGCGCGTGCAAAATGCAGGCGTGTACTCCGTGTGTAACCCCGTAGCCAGTGCTTGTTTGCTGCATGAGCTCGCATTTTCGGCTTGCTCAGGTCAGAGAAATGCAGTGGGTGCGATGTGCACAGTCGGGATGTGAGCAGGCGTGTGCAGTGTGCAGATGCCAGGAAGTGCATGGGCTCCTGCCGGGCCAAACCTCTCACGATGACCCCACCAACACGGGGATGCGAGCACTTGTGGTGGTGGGAGACATTCCTCATGCATGCAACACATATAGAGGCGGTGCGGCTGCTTGATTGCTTGAGGCTGTGAAGCAACTGCACCGCTTCTACGTGTGTTGCATGCAGAAGACGTGTAACAAAGCATGGATAGGCTCCAACCAAGCAACACCCCCTGAGGCCAATGTCGATTCAGCACGCGTTGCATTTGTGTGGGTGCTCACCGCAGACGCACGACCCTTGCGAGCTGTGTGCGCCTTCTCCGGTGCTGCGTCCATGGCATGCTCTGCTTTGACCTGCGCATCAAGCAAGCGCATGCCAAACAGGTCCGTGTATACCCAAAGCAGCTGGCGCATGCACCCAGCTACAAGCAAGGCAGAATACTTCATGCATTGCACTGATTTGCAGAGGGGCAATATGCAGTTCCTTGCCACCTATCCCACGATTACACAAGCGCTGTCGTTGGCATGCAGTGTTGTCCAAGGTTGTGGGCTCGCCACATACCTCCACGCCATCTCCATCCTCCCCCCCTCCATGGTTGCTATTGCGCCTCCGTCCTCGGCCCAGCAGCGGAGCTGCTGCCGCTGCTGCCGGCGCCGCTGCGGTCGCAGGCGCCTGGGCTGGCGCGGGCGCGCGTGCTGCCACGGGCGCCGGCGCGGGTGCAGCCGTTGGCGGTGCTGCTATTACCGGCGCTTTGCGGTGCTGCAGCGGTGGTGCAGCTGGTTCGGTAGGGGCTGGCGTTTGCGCCTTCACGTTCACCTGAGCCAGCTCCTGCGCCAAAGGCGGACTGGCGTTGCCGTGCACCTGCAAAACAGCCAGCGCAGCTCGTGAGGGCCGTCGTCCTCCCACATGCCACTGCAACATAAAGATGGGCAAACGGTTGTCCCAACAGTCCTACTGCCGGCAGCCAAAACAAGCGATTGCGTCTCACGTCAGCCCATACGCCCAGCTGCATCGCCAGGAACTCGGCTTCCTGCTTTACGTCTGCCACTGTGTACATGGCTGAGGAGGTGTGGGGCGTGCTTGGGGCCAGCAGCTTCGGCAAGGCCTGCTCCAGGGTGGCTTTCGCGTCCACCCTCAGTAACATCGTGGCGCGCACCGCAAGGTCAAACTTGCGCTGCACTGGCACGAGGCTTTCCTGGTATTCCGGCGCTGGGGTCATCAACTTGTACCTGGAATTCGGCAACACATACAGGAGTACATAAGCATAGGTATAAGCCAGGAAGTGGCAGGAAAAGCATGGCGCAGTTTTCAAGCAAAGCGCACGACAGTGCGAACCACACGCGCGCCGGAAGTGGATGTGCAGATCACGCCCAAGTTAACCGCTCACCAGGCTTGGGCAGTGCAGACCCACACAGCTGGGCTCTGACCATACTCAATTATCCATTCCAGCACCGGTCCTATTCGTACAACCTGTCGGGCCGGCGTTCCTGTCGAGTGAACCAAAGAACACGCGTCAAGGCTTAGCATGGTCATCACGGCAGAGCCAGTCACTTTTTTGGAGGAAACATGTCAGACTAACAAGCCCGTTCTCACCTTGCTTAAGCGCCTGCACAACCTGGCCCGTGCCCACAATGGCGCCCTGCTGCCCAAGCTCAGTCAATGGGGCCGGAGTGTCGCTGCGATTCGCGTAAACGAACCGGTAGCCATCAAGCAAGCGCAGCGGGACTTCACAGGCATCTGCAAGCCCAGGCAAGTAAGGCAGGCAGCAGGCCACAGCGCTCAGAGCCAGAACGCAGCCATGCATTCCATGCATGTTGTATCGCCCGCGGAGCTGTCCGAAGCACGAACAATCATCGGTCAGCCGGAGCGCAAAAAGTTAACAAGGAGAGTGGTGCCATTAGCTGCATGGGGGCTTCGCCTGCGCAGCTGCGAGCACGAAACCCTGGCCAAGACGGCGCTGGTGCGAGGCTGTGGCCACACTGACGTGAAGTTGATGTTTAAACCATCCCTTCAGTACATGCCTGAAGAGTCACCTGTGCGTGAATTGAAGGCCTCTGGCAAAGAGGCCTCCTCCGGGAAGCCATTCATGGTTTGCCCCCTGCTCAACAAGCCATCCTAGAGAGTCTGCCCAGTCTAACAGGTCGTCGCCCTTTGGGGTTCCAAAAGCAATGTGCCAAAAGCGAAGGAGCAACACAAACGTTGAGTGGCTGCGGGTATGAAAAAGGTTAAGGATCCGGACTGGCCTGCGGCCCGGCGCCCAACAGAGGGTCTCCGATGGTCAACTCCCAGCAAAATTGGCATTTTGGTCGCATGGGTGGAAGGGATGAAGAGGACTGACCAAGAAATATATCCGAACGCGCAGAACTGCGTGCGGGTCTCCTCCTACCTGGTGCTACTTGGTCTGCTGCGCTCTTGTTCCACAAAATGCTAGTCTCTCCCAAAGGCCCAGTGCTGAAACCGGCTCGGAACCCAAGGCAGGGCTCGCGCCAGCTGGTATGCTATGCGGGTGAGGACTTTGAGACAGCAGTCGTATATCTTCGCGCCCCTTACATCGCTTGTTCGTAGCACGAAAGCTGGAGTTCGCCTCTGGGGCGTGGAGTCGTCCTCAGACCTTCTTGGGTTGGTTAGGGCGGAGACATGCTTGATGGCAGGCCTGTGGCTGTAAAAACTGCAAATAACCACAGCCCAACTAAACTTGCAATCGTGACCTTGCCGCGCTGCCAAACTGCAGGTGCGCAGGCTGGCCAGCCAGCCCCCACAGCCCCTGCTGTCGCGCCTGCCCCAGCAGCGGCTGCACCCGTGCCCCAGGCTCCGTCAGCACCCTATGGTGCCCCTCCACAGCTTGCCACCACAGAGGCAACCGCACAGCTTGGCGCTCAGGTGCCAGAGGCGGCAGTTGTGCAAGCCCCGTATGGCTATGATCCCCGATTGTATCAGGTGTGCCATTCGATTCACCACCTTGCACAGATTGCCTGATGGAAGGCCCAAACCTGACTATGTGAGGCCGAACTGTTCGGGCGTTTTGCCTTTATACGCTGCAGGGTGCACCGGTCCGGCAAGAGTACTATGTAGCACCCCCGCCAGGCTACTATCCGCCGATGCCCCCGCCTCAGGCCTTTCAGAAAGAGGAGGTAGCATCCAGCGGTGCTCCCTGGTGGATATGGCTGGGTGCGGGTGTTGTCCTTGGTCAGGTCCTTGGCAAGGTGGGTGTGCGGTCCTGTGGCGGCCCGCCTGACAGCGTGCAGCACACTGCAGGCGCCATCTGTTCCAGGGCAATGCCCTCGATCGAGGACAATCGTAAGGCAGTCGTGGAAACCTGTTTCGTGCTCAGGTGCAAGAGTTCATGAAGAACCCGAAGACGCCGCAGCAAATGATGGCCGAGATGGCAATGAAGCAAATGATGGGTGCTATGGGTAACGCCCCAGGTGCAGGCCCCAGGTGAGGGGCTTGACCTGATCCTGTCCTTGCGGTCTCTGATGTTGCTAATGGATCATTTTCAGTGGTTCTCGTTGATGTTTGATGAACGTTTGCTTTGCCTGCACGCTTGCTGCTGCTGCACCATGCGTACAGCCCGTTCGGTGGCCCCCCTATGGGCGGCCCTATGGGCGGCATGGGCGGTATGGGCGGCAGCCCCTTCCCCTTCCCACCGTCCCCGCCGCCCTCCTCGCCAGCTGTCGACACGACTGCGACCACAGTACCTCCCAGCAGCAGCGCCAGCGCCTCAGCGGGGCCCACGTACGGTGCAGGAGCCTCCACCAACGGCAAGGCTGGCAGCAAGTTCGCGTCTCGCCTGAACGTTGAGGGGCGTGAGGTGGTCACGCCGCCCAAGGACGCTGCCAGGAGCGGTTACGACGTTGTGGTGAGCAAGCCCAGTCGGCTGTGGGTTCGCCGTGCACGCCTGGTGCGGGGTCCATGCAGCACACTGATAGCACTGTTTGGAGCTGCGAATTAAGTTGCACTCCATGCGTGTATACGCTGGCTAGCGCACGTGCCGCGCGTGCAAGTTAGGTGCAAAGCAGCGGTGCTGACGTGCCCTGGTGCGTGTCACTGGCACTGTCAAGTGAGGTGTCGTGTGCTTTGATTTCCTTCCAAATATGTCTTGCAGGAGCCCTCTTCTGTGAAGGAGCCCAGCAGCAGCGGCGGCGGCGCCTCGTCCTCTGGCGGCAGCACCGCCCGCAAGAGCGCCTTCTCCTTCTCAGATGTTACCGACGTCACCGACACGTCCAGCAGCAGCAGCGCCAGCAGCAGCGCGGGAGCGGGCGCCGGCGCCAACGGCGCCAGCAGCGGCGAGAGCGCTGTGATGAGCAGCATGATGGAGCAGATGCTGCGCAACCCGGAGATGCAGAAAATGCTGTACCCGTACCTGCCGGAGCCCATGCGCAACCCCAGCAGCATTGAGTGGATGCTCAACAACCCGGAGGTCAAGAAGCAGATGGAGCAGATGTTTGCTAACCAGGTGGGGGCCCTGCCTAACAGCGATGTCATGGGTGTCATGCGCATTGTTGCCTGCCCACGCGCACAGGGGTGCGGAGGCGGCGCGAGGCTGGCGGAGGGGGAGGAGGGAGAGGGGGATGAGGGGGTGTATGAAAAGCAGGGGATGTGGCGGTGCAGGGCAATGGGTGGGTGAGTGTAGTGCAGCAGCATGGCACGCGTTTGGATTGCAATTCGCCCCAGGCATCGAGGCATGTGCAAGGCGTGTGCGCGAGGGCATGACGGGCAAGCGTGTTGCTCCGTCAGCTTCGTGGTGGCAGATGCTGGCTACACCTGCGCCCCGTGTTCAAGTGGCCGTGCGGCGATGGCGTCATGAACAATTACATGCGATAATAGAAACGGCATGAAACGCACGATGTTCGAGGGGGAGTGCCGTGGCAAAGTCTGGGCATGGCAGCCAGGGTGCTTGCGCCTGCCCATGCGAAGGGGCTCAATCGCAGTGAGGATTGCGGCCAATTGGGCCATTCTGCGAACAATAGCTCGGCAGCATCGGTGCTATGACGGGACGGCATGCCCCCCGAACGCTAAGACCTGGTGCACGTTCACAGCATGCTACATGGCTACATGAGAAAAATAGCTTGCATGCGCACTTAGCATCAGCCTGCACGCCTAGGTGCGCCCCACCACACGACCTGCTGCTGTTGCTCTGCACTTTACATTTATGCATCTTGGTCGTGTGCTGACTGCCGTGGTGTGTGCGGTTTCCTCTCGCTGACTGCTGCTGCTGCTGCTGCTGCTGTTGCTGTTGCTGGTGTGCGCTGCTGGTGTGCAGAACGTGATGACCCCCCAGATGCAGGAGCTGATGAAGGGCATGGACTTCAACCAGGACAAGGTCAACCAGCAGTTTGCGGAGCTGGGGCTCAAGCCAGAGGACGTCATCTCCAAGGTGCGCTGTGCTGTGTGCCCCACGAAGTTATCGGCGGCGGCCCACGACACGCGCACGGATGCCCACCGTGTTGTTTGCAATGGGTTGCATGCTGCAGCTGTGATGTGCTGCTGTGCCTGTTGCGACGTGGGTGCTCATGTCGTGCAGTCCGTTTATACATGGACAATAACATGGCACATGGCGTTGTGTTTGCCAAATAGCTGGCAGTGGCTGCGTGTGGTGCTGCGGCCTGCGCACAAGGTGCTGAAAGCCTTTTGAGTCGGCGGAGCACACTGGCAGGGCCGGTGTGCTGCGATGCAGCGGACAAACGCATCCGCACCTATGGGCTGTGTCACCGTGTGCATCCCCTCACCTGCCCCTGCCCGGCCCAGCCTCAGGCTGGCTCCTCCTGCGTGGGGCGAGGTATACACACGCACGCACGCACATACATACATCCCGTACCCACACGCTCGTGGCCATATACACAGCTTTACCGCTGCGGCAAACAATGAAACAACGCGCTGGGCATGACGTGTGGTGCATGCAGGTGATGGCCAACCCCGAGCTGGCTGCGGGCTTCTCCAACCCCAAGGTGCAGGCGGCGATCGTTGACATCAGCTCCAACCCCATGAACATCGTGAAGTACCAGGACGACCCAGAGGTCATGAAGGTCCTGGAGAAGGTCACCGAGATCTTCCAGCCCGGCATGCCGCCTGCTCAGCGCAACTGAGCGTGCTCGTCACCAGCAGCAGCGCCTGACGCCTGACTGCGCCGCGCTGCCTTCACCGCCCGCAGCGCCTGAGGTGGCAGCAGGAGGGCGTGCTCGCAGCGCTCCTCGGGGGTTGGGCAGTCTGCACTTTGCAAGGGTCGACACGTGTGTGGTGGTGCCCGGCTAGCGGATCGGCGGCGTGAGAGCATGCAGCTTTGGACCAGCAGGCTTGAGGCGCGTATGTTCAGCTGGTGCGTGGCGCCGGTCTGTGGTGCGTGGCGCAGGGTTGTGTGCAGCGCCCCAGCCGGGCCTGTGGGCTGCTGCTTTGTGCTCGTGCGGCTGCCTTGCGGATCTTGATGCGCGTTGAAGTCAGGACCTTTCGCTGGGGCTGTTGCCAGTCGCGCTGCGCTACACTGGCTAAACATGTGTGCGTGGTCAGAATAATGATGAGGTCCCGGGCGGCGATGCGGGTGGTCGTGCACGCGTGGGTGGATGGGGCGACAGGCTGAGCCAGGAAACCATTTTGCATGGAGTAACCTATTCGTGGAGTACATTCGTGGATTCGTCCGTCTTGACTGACTGGAAGGTCAAGCTGCAGCTGTTGTTCACGCATTCCGGTAAACGGCCCGTGCGTTTGATCCTCATCGCTGCAGCTGCGTTGCGACCACGCGGCATGACTTTTGAGCCACCCGCACCGACAGCTCGCCATTCGCCGCTTGCCATTGCAAGTCAGCACACGTGCCTTTATGGCGTATGACCGTACAAAGCAGCCCTGCTTGCGAGCCCGGCTTCCGCCAGCCTCTCTGTCTGCCGTAATGGGGTCAATGGCTTTCTTATCACCTGCAAATAAGGCAGGATTTGCCCGAAACATTGGAGTGTCGTTTCATTTTAGCGTCGGGCTGCATGGTTTCCTGGTTGAATGGAGTTACAGGGTATTAAAGGGTAACGGTTTGCTTGGTTGCAATCTCTCAGCCTTGTAATTATGTGCCAGCTCGCCCGTCGGGATCATGGATTGGGCAGTTGGGCACAGCCAGCCGTGTTCAGCCGCTGTGCTGTGCTATATTTTGGACTTTGGAGGAGAGCCGCAGAGCATGCAGCCACACGCCTGCCTGGAACTGAAGTTCACACAAGTCTGTGTGCCTGTTGAAACACTTGCACTGTCTGCACATGCCAAGCAGGTAAGCCGCGGTGACACTCTTGCACCCCACACGCGTCCCGCACCTCAGCACCTCGCATTAGACTGGTGCATGTGTGTGGTGGGTGGCAGCAGGAGTGTGCAGCTGCGTGTGCAAGCAGCATGAAGGCAGGTGCGGTGCGGTTGACCGCATTGCGTAACTTCCCTTACAGGTACACGAAAGGGGTAGTACCTATCGGCCTCTGGGTGTAAGACATGGATATGTGGTTGGTAGAGTTCAGTGTGTTGGTCTAGGCAACTTATGCAACCAGAGAGTGGTGCCTATGCCGCCTTCCACTGGGCGGGCGGGCCGCTTATGGCGGGTTAGAGCACTCTGTTTTGACTCGCAGCAGTCACATATACTGATACACATCTAGTTTAGTGACTAGCGCAGTGACTAGCACCGGACGCATTGACTAGTCATCGAATTCTGCCTGTGCACGATCCGTCTCCCACCATGCACTCAGTACCCTTGAGCACGCGCATAGGCATCGTGCCATTCGTTCATCAGTTCATCACTCACCAATCATCATTCACAAACTCACTCATATGACTCATGCGTCCGCGCACAAACACACGCACGCATGCTCGCACGCGCACGCTCGCACGCGCACGCTCGCACGCGCACGCTCACATAGATCGACAGAGGTTCCCGAGAGCGGCATCAGATAGAATAGCATTGGGCGTCGCCGCGGCGCCATCGGGGCATCCCTCCCTGCACCCACTGTGCATGCCAGCGCCCCACCCAACAAACGTCACAACAGCCTTAAGAGCGAGCCGAGCGTCGGACCCCCTTGAAGCAGCCCGGGGGCGTGGGTGTCAGCCGGAAGGAAGAGGGGTCATGGACTTGCAAGGGCAAGTAGCAATTCAATCCAGTGGGACCTAGTAGTTACGCGCGCTCGGCGTCCCTGGTTGCTATGCGTAAACTCACAGTTCCTTTTTGTTCACTTAGAGGACTACATTCATTCGATCGTGTCGGCCAGAACGTAGCCCAGCATATCCTCCATTCGCAGCGGCACCTCGCCGGGCAGCATGAACATGCGGTACAGCAGGAACTCAAAGCACACCCGGCCGCTGTATTGGTCATCCAACCGCTCGTCCAGCAGCACCCCCAGCAGTCGCTCGTACGCCGCCGCCGGCCGCGCGCGCAGGCGCGCCCCCGGCACCACGAACGACGCGCAACACGAAAAATAGGGCGCGGCGGCGGCGGCGGCGGCTGGGTCCGACAGGCCGCCATGCGTTGCCGTGGCCGCATCGCAGGCTGCATTCACGGCCTCCTCCCTGCGCCGGCGCACGTGCGCCTTGTGCGCGCGGTAGGCGGGCGTGACGAACGGCACCTCCAGCGACGCACGGCGGCGGCGGTGCGCTTTTTGCCGATCTGGGTCGCGGCTTCCGCCTGCAGCGTCATGGGGCCCGCCCGCAGCGCGAACTGAGCCCTGTGTCGCCTCCCGACTGCTGTCGCCGGTGCGCTGATCCGTGCGGGCTGTGGCGGTGTCACGCAGGGGGGTGTTGCCGCGGGTGTTGTTGCCGCGGAGGGTGCCACCGCCGAAGGTGCCGCCCGGGGCCCCGCCGTGCGCGCCGTGGCTGCCGCCGCTGCAGTAGCGCTGCAGCTGCTCGTCCAGGTCTTTCCGCGAGTACACAGGGCTGCCGCGAGCGCCGCCGGTAGCGGTACGGCCGTAGGCGTAGTACGGCCAGTCGTAGTACGCCCGAAAGCGGTCAATTAGCGCGTCTGCTTCGTAAGGCACGCCCGCGGCCTGAAGGAGCGTCGCCGCGGCGGGCTTCAATGCACAACCCCTGCGGGCGCCGTGGTCGTGTTGCCCACCAGCATCACTGCCGGCGCTGAGGTGACCGGCGTTGGCGGCCAGGGTGATGCGGCGCTGAGAGGCGCGTTGGCGACGGCGGCGGCGGTGGTAGCGGCTTCGGCTGCCATGGGGCACGTGTAATGCGTTCTCGACAGCCCCAGCAGGGTCATCCACGGCGGTGTTGTTGAGAGAGGCACGCAAGATGAGAGGTGCCTCCGTCGCGCCTTCGCCATCGTGATGGTCCTCGCTACGGCTCTCTTCGCTTGCATTGTCAGCGTCAGCGTTACTAGGGCCGTCGCCCTCGGGGTTCGCACGTTCTTCGAAGGGGCAAAGCGAGGTGTCGCTGACCATGCTGCACATGAACGCGTTGCAGCAGCTGTGCAGGCTTGAGTCGCTTGGTGGGTACACCCTATGGCAGCCTGAGGACAGCGACAGGGGCAGGTGTGCGAGGCTCCGCAAACGCACTGACAGCGGATCCAGCTCCCCGCCTCTGCCGGAGACGGCGTCGGCAACGAGGCCGCGATAGAACGCACGCGCGCGCTTAACGAACGGTACGGGCTGCGTGTGCCATGCGTATGGTCCGTGGTCGTGGGAGAAAAGAACAGCTTGGGGCAAGTTGTCGTAAAACGCAACCACGTGGCGGTAGAACACGGCGCCGTCACGGCCGTGGTTGGGCGCCAGGCGCAGGTGAAACAGCGTCATGTTGCAGCACAGCGACAGGGTAGTCCCGACAGAGGGGTGTTCAGAGCGATGGTAGAGGAAAATGTATGCGCCGGTCCAGCCCAGTGCTTGCACCCACGACCCCACTTCGTCTTCCTTCGACTGTGCCGCGCCGCCAAACGGGATGACGATATGCACACGAGGCCAAGCTGTTGCGGTTCCAACACTGTTGTTGTTCGACTGCGGGGTGGTTTCACATGCGCAGTGCCAGCTGCGCAGCAGCGCAGTCGCCGATTGCAAAGCTTCGCAGTGCACGTTGTCTGGATTTCGGTGACCGGCATGGCGAGACTCGTCGGTGCCAACTTTGGTTATCACAGAGTAACCGGCAAAGACACAAACGAGCGTGATGATGCACACGGGGGCGAGCAGCGTTACCAGGGCCTGCCCGAACGGAACAGCCATATATGCAGCAGCTAGCTTAGGTCCACATCAACTCAACCATCGTCCCAGCGCACCGCGCCGGCTATAGTGAGGCGTGTCCACGCTCGTCCTTACAGCAGAGGTCATGCGTCCAGCCCATACAAGCCAGGGTTGGAAATCATGATGGGCCTGCTTTAGAACTCACAAACGGATGAACAGTCCCGTTGACTGCGGATTGCCGGTCATGAACACCAAACATGACTACATAGCCACAGCGCGTTCAGGTAAAGCAGCCGCGTTAAGGAAGATCAAGCTCTCTGTCAGGAGGAGGTGATAGAAGCTGTACACCACCACCACCACCAACAACAACAACATTGTATACACCCACATTCAATCAACATTCGAGCATCGAGTAGGGTGGACACCGCATTGGTGAGATGTAGACACGGATAGGTGGCATGCTGACAAGAGCGAGGAGCTGCATGGTTCGCATTGGTGAGATGAGGAATGCTGCACATGTGGGAATCCTGGTAGAGATGAGGCATGCCGCACACGCCGGCAATCCCACCCTTGACACAACACCTCACGCGTGAATGAGTGATGGCGGTCAACATTCAAGGGTAGGCTGCAGCGGCTGCATGCACGCACACGATCGCACTGCACCCGTCGGCAAGTCCATGTGCCAAACCAACCTGCCTTGTTAGCGAGTGAGCTGCGTAGCATCCATGAATGGCCAGGCTGCATGCACAGCCGGGCCGGTTCCCCCTGCTGCCGCCACTCGCCATGCCATGCAGAGCACCGCCTGGTTTCGCATTCAGGCTGGAGCTCTGGATGAATGCATGGCCCACATGCGCAAACCACACACGTGCATTACAGCATTCTCTGCTGGCGTGTCGCAGTGCATGAGCACATGTTACGAGCTCTTGTTTTGAGCGGGGCTGAGGATGCATCGGAACACCTAGGGCAGGGCCATGCACCTGTAGCCAGGGGGGGGCAACCAGTGCTGGCGGCCGATGCAACGGCCTTTAGCCGCAGTGATGCTTTCGAGGCGCGCCGTTTGTGGCGGCGAAGCGTTGCGGCTGGCCCGAGGGTTGTCATGCTGCAAACATGAATAATACCATGCGAGCTCGTGCCACTCATTTTGGCGTGACTGCAACCTGTGCATACCGGTTGTTGGAGATCAAGCAGTCAGAGGAATTCTTCTGAGCAAAGCAATTACAACATGCCCAGAAGCGTTGATATTCAGGGCGGGGCACTGCTCTAGCACGTGCACCTTCACCAGGCGCGCCCACAGCAAAAGCTCGATATGCACAAGCATAGCATCGCAAGCTGAAGGCCAGGCGAAGGGTAAGGGAGGAGAGTGGCCATTAGTACCCACGTTGTGGACCCTCTGCTGTTGCTGAGTGGCTCCTCCGTACGTGGGGACGCTCTCATCACCTGGCGCTGAGGGTTGCACACTCCTGCACACCCCGTGCTAACCTGACCACGCCCACTACACCCGGCACCAATCCGCACGCCTGCATCACACCGCTTGCAGCCGGGTGATCGCTGCGCTGCAGGGACTTCAGAGAAAACGGCCTTGTGCAAGCGTCGCTGCTTGGTTACGGGCGCAGCAGCTGCATGTTGCTGACGCTGTGTCCACATCACAATTCACATCCTCAGCTGGGTGACTTGTGTCTTGCAGGTCACTCATTGTGGCAACCAACCAGCCTCGCCTCAGAATGCAACTGCACGGCTTGCAAGCCAGGAATGGCACGTAGCGGTCGGGCGAAGGGACGGTGAGATGGTTACAGGTTTACGAGGAGGGGTTCAGGAGGGGTTCAAGTCATCCTAACAACGAGCTTGTCACAGGCGGCGTTCATGGGCAGTGTGCGAGTGGTCTGGATCGCGCCGAGTGCAATAACTTTATCACCTAGGCACATACGGTTCTGTAGCATATTCGGTCAAATTCACAGCCGGGAATTAAGGTCGTTGTATCAGGCCAACATGCTGCAGCAGAGCGTGGCAAGGCGCGCGAGCACGTTTGAGTCAGGGAGGGGCCGTGCGGCTGAGGGCGTGTGGGTGCTGCGTGCTGCAAGGCCGCACATGGCAAGGGCCGGGGCTTGTACGTCAAAATGCCCTGCTGGCAGGTGCTTCACATAATGTGGGCAGCCAGACCAGAATACGAGAACTTCCCCGTGCTTAGCATGTCATTGCAAAACGCGTTGCATGATGCCAAACAACCTACATGGCTGAACAGGGCAGGGGACATACAGTATGGCCGCTAACCCACACGCCCTCAGCGCGTGTTCCCGGATGTGTTCTTGCTGTCACCACGAGGCAGTAGCTGCCAAGCGTTGAGGCGTGCTAGCAGGAAACCTAGCCCAGCGTGTTGGATTACACGCTGCTCGCCAGGTATGCGAGGACGGCAATGCCGACAAGGCCACCAGCCACCTGCACGCAATTCACCAATGCACGATCAGTGATCAAACACCGGTAGTGCATGGTCCGTCATCATCCACCTGCAACCACCTCCGTGCTTGCTTGGTCCAGCTCACACGCCCCACAGCCCATCACCCAGGTACCATGGCATGGCACATGTGTGCAGGGCACCACGTGCATCGCTGGTGCAGCATAAAGCTGTGCTGCCCACACAGCCGCACTTCAGTATGTGAAGGCTTGATTCAACCAGTCTGCATGCAGAGAGACTGCGGCAACCCTGCATGGCACCCCACAGCGTGAGTCATGACCGGGTGCATGATAGGTGCGTGATGTCTTACCGTGGCGAGGGTGCCGATGGTGCCCTCAGCGATGCCGGAGGTCTGCATGGCACACAGCGTACACGGAAGGTGGAGGGCTCAGCAACAGCAGCACCGAGCGACCCGGCATTCCCTTCACTATGCCGCCTGCTCCAGAGCACTCCATGCACACGCCAAAATGCATCTGCAGTCCTGGCTAGTGAAGCAGCTCGCTGGGATGCCCGAAATGGGCCCCATCCGCTGCCAGAAGCCAGGATGAGAATCAGCACCGGCATCGTACAACAATACCGCATAGCGAGGAGGCGGATCAGCACCAATCGTACTCCAGCTGGGGTGTTGCTCAAGGGCATCGCATGCGGGGGTGGGGTGAGGTTAAACAAGTCTGGATGCTGGGTTTCAGCATGCGGCGTGCACACTGCACGGCACAGTACACGACACGGCCGACTCCGCCTGATTGAATCTTAGCGCCCGATTGAATCTTAGCGCCCGATTGAATCTTAGCGCCTGATTGAATCTTAGCGCCCGATTGAATCTTAGGCTCGAGCCACAGGCCACATGCTCAGCGCCACACCATGACGCCGCTTGCATCGCATATTCGCATCCACATGACATTCTCACAAGCCTCGTTCAATGCGCCCCCATACCCCTTCCATCCAACGTACCACATCGCACACCGCATCGCGCCACCGCTCACCTTGCCAGTGTTGGCGTCATATGGCACAAAGCGGCGCTTGGGGGCATTGCACTGGGGGCAGCGGTAGTTGCCAGCGGCCTCCTCAAACGGTGTCCTGAAAGTGCGGCAAAACAGGGGGAGAGTCAGCAAACATATCCACGGATCACCCAGTGCATGCGAATAGGTCAGTAACTGACGGAGCCAAGCATGACACAGAGGTGGCAGCTGTGTTGATGCGGGCGGTGGGTGTTTAAAATTGTGTGCATGACAAGTTGCGTCACGAAGCACACACATCGTCACTGCAAGGCAGCAACAGGCAAGAAAGACTGTGTGATAATTTGTGTGCACGGCGAGGCCGTTCCCTAAACTTCACTGTATGTGCTGTCAAGCGTGCGATATCCACACCACACAAGCATAAGGCCGAGCAGTCCTCCAGCTGCACTCCATTCACCACCCTCCCTCATCCCCTCGGGCACACTGACGGCAGCGGGGAAGGCAAGAGGGACCGTCAACCCCTTTCACGTGCCTGTCCATGCACGCAAATCAATGCACTGTGCCTTGCACAACAGCTGCCGCTGGTCATACAGGGTGAGCGCCACGCAGGCCCTGCCCAGTCCGTGACCCAGTGCGCCGGTGGAGCCAACACATCCAGTACATCCACTACTCACGCATCGCAGTACACGTAACCGCAGTCCACGCAGATGTGTGAAGCGAGCGCCATCTGACCAGCCGTCAGCTTGCGGCCGAAGCGAGGAGGCGCGGCCTTCTTTGGCAAGCGCTTTACGTTGACCTTGGTGTTCTCACCGCGCACCTGTGGTCGTGCAAGGACAGACCGGACAGACCGGAACAGTTAGCGTCAACGACTTCATCCACACACTCGTAAGGAAAGGAGACATGGGCATCACGATGTAGCCAGGCGAAGCCCTGTCCATCACAGTGTCAAGGTGATCATGTCTCATGCTCATGCTTTGCATGTGCGCTCACATACTATTGCGCAGGTGCTGGTGTGTGGGAAGCCAAGGGTGGGAGGGGAGGGGGACAGGGGTGTGTGGAGCCATATTGAATGCGGACAGGACTCCAGCGGCACAGGCTGCACACTTGATCGTGAGGTATGGTGCAGAAAAGCAAGCAGGACAGCCCTCAAGGGACAAGCACAGGAGTGCGCGCGCTGCGTTGTGCGACCGCAACGCAGGCGTGACACAGCAAACCCCTGCATATGGACCTTGCCAGGCTGCGTGCTAGCTGTGAGCTGTTGAGCTTGTCGCCTAATTTAGTGTACCCCTTGCTCCCCCTCCTGGAAGCGTTTCTGTAACCCTCGCGTATGCACTCACCAGCACGAAGCTGACCGGGGGCGGGCAAGCGTTGATGGCGGACTGCGTGAAGCTGACCTTGTCAGCGGGCCATAGCTCCTCACCGAAGAAAGATGAGGCGTAAATAATGGTGTCTGCATAAGTCGCAGCCGAGGAACAATTCAGGTTTGGAGGTTGGCCATGCGAGGGTGTGCGCCAACAGTGAGTGTAAAGAACCCAGAACGGCCTGGGCGCAGAAAGGAATGTCTTGATCGGAGAATCGACCTCACCTCCAGCCTTGATGCCTGCCTTTGCAGCGTTTCCAGTTGCGGACTGCAGCAAGCAAGAAGCGTGAGACATGTGCATTTGAGCATTTGTCCCTGCACCCGCGTGCTCGACAGGCAGAGGGGCCAGTGTTTGGATACTGCTTATCCCATACAGTCCATGATTTACCCACCTTGACAACCACACCACCGCCCGAAGCTTCGGACTGCTCAAGCTTGAGACCCAACGGCTTATCCACATCAGCCTGCGTTACAGTGGCAGTGTCGTGAGTTGGATGCAACACAAGCCATCAAAGCTTTGCTTCATTGGTGCTGGCGTGTGTACCATGTCTAGTCCGTGCGTAGCAGGCTGGTGTGTGTGGCTCAGCACTGCGCCGCGCAAGGCTGTGGCTACGGGAGTCGGGTTGCCACCTAGTGCTCATCATGGCAGGCCCAACACTTCACGAGTGGTGGATACAAAGAGCGGAAGGAGTGAACGTTTTATAGCACAGGTAAGGCAAGATGGGGTGGTGCATCCATCAATCAACTCCACTGGTCGCTTGGGAACGGAAGGGTACTGACGACAGGCACAACGCGGGACGCCGAACGCCGCCTATCAAGCCATATCACGCACCGTGTAGTCGCCCACTGCGCGCACGGTGACAGTGGTGGCCCTGCTGCGAACCAGAGGCTTGGCTGGGCGTGCCCTGCTGCTGAAGACAGGGCCACAAGTCTTAGCCTGCATGCGCATAGTGGCCATATTTACTGCAGTGGTGCAGGTAGATAGCTGGTGGTTTGACCTTGTGAGCTTACAGAGTAGTACAGATGAGGGTACTGAAAACTTTTATGTGCTGTCACATAGCGTAACACCAGCCAATCAATTGCGGGGAATCGCATGTGAAGGACTGCACACAAGTTGTCAAGGGGTCTCCATTTCAAGGTGCAGCCCCATCACTCCATCAGGCACCCGCCATTGTGTGCTGCTTGGCGCTGTGCTTCCTTCGTGGCTGTGTTTACGTGGCTGTGCTTCCCTATCCCTTGCGCCATGGGCACATGCATCCCCATCAGCACGGAGAGCATCCACTGCACATACATCGATCCGTCAATATGAGGTCATGCACGCATGCATGATGCAGTCGGAGACTTAACGGCTGCACTGCGCGTTCAGCAGGCATGCGTCGGTGCGTGCGGGCAGTCTGCTCCATGCTGCATGTGGCAGGTTTGTGCTGCATGAACTCCTGCCAGTTTTCAAATTCTGTTAGGTCCAAGAAGTCACCAAATGTGGACCCTGCGTCTGACCCTTCCTTGCTGTGCACTTGCTGCGGTGAACTGCACCGTCTGCCTTGCCTGCTCGATTGCTAGATGGTTGGCCCACGGCCCAGGACGAAAGCTGAACGGGCTCCTTTAGTACATGTTGCATATCCACGGCAGCGCTGCTGGCTGCCTGCCTGTACGCCTGCTGTGCAGCAGCACAGCACGCCCGTCTGCAGCTGATTTGTCCAGGTACACCACACAATCACACTGCCGAACCAATTGCTGGTGATGCTGCTCCTTGCAGCAAATCAGGTGCCGCCCTGGGACACCGCTGCACACTGATCGCCAACAAGCTCCCGCTGAATCGCGCTCAGCCGTCGCTGCAGGTCAGCGCGCAAGTCCGCTCGAGGCTCGCTGCCCGCGTGATGGTCCAGCATCACAGCTCAACAAATGAAGGTTTTAATCGTTACACAGTCGAAACTGCCAGCATACCAAGCACAGCCACTGCTGCTGTGCCGCCAAGTCCAGCGTTTGTCCGGCGTTAAGCTGCATCTACCTGAGGCGGCGGGCCTCACGCTCAGACTCCAGGAGGGTGAGGATGTCACCTGGGTTAGCAACGTGCAGGTAAGGCGAGGCTGTTGACAAGCTACAAAAGCACTCGGTGAGCACACTTCAGTGCGTGCGGCCACGAAGCCGGCGGTATACAACTACGTTGACAACTTGCAGCTCACACAGTGCTTGTACAAGCAAAATATGTAATGAGCGCGTACTGAACGTGGTTTGCTGCTCTCATGCTGTGTGGGCTCACCCTCACGCACGGGGCCCTTCACGTTGCGCATAATGAGGCGGTTTTGGTCGTCAAGGAACTTGACGCGCACCTGGGTCACCTGCACAAGGTTAAAGGAAGCCAGTACATGGGCGGTTTGCATCTCTGCTCGCTGCAGGAGCCTGGGTCGTTCCCAGGGAAGCAGACGAACGCACAGACGCCGCAGCGCAGGTGCGCCAAACGCTCGACAGATGTTGCACTGCTTTGCTCCCCCAAGAAATGCCAATAAGATATAGCAAGCGGTAATGTAACAGTGAAAACTTGTGCGTCTCAACAAAGTGAAAGCCACCGGTCAGCAGTCCATTCGTTCCCTGCTCCATGTTTTTCGTACCTGACCACGCGAGCCAGTGCGCCCAATGACCTTCATCACAATAGCGAGCTTAGCTGGTTGGTCCTGCGAAAAATACCCGACAGCACGCGCAACTTGTTAGCGCGGTCACAACAAAGGAGCCGGCAAAGCAAGAAAGCGGATGTGCAGCCGCAGCAGTGCTGGCCAAGGCAAGTTCGCACCATATTGACGCTGCAACCGGCAAGTTTATCGTGTGACGCGTCAAGGAGAAGGGCCGAGTCAGAAGCGGTGCAAGCTGTTAAGGGGTGCAGTTTGCATGGGGCAAAACTTGTGCACTCCTGGGGGGTTCGGCATTTCGTGCCCCGTTTTCCTGGCAGATGATGCAGCCTATCCGGCCTCACACGGAAGTTGCACACTGCTGTTGAATGGTCCGGGGTGCAGCATTCTCAGAGCCCGTCTTATGGATGCACCACAGTAAGCGCAGACAGCGCGCGCTCTTGTTGCTGCAATGCAACTTGTCACACGGGCCAGCATGAGCGAACATACATATGTACCTGTGTGTGCAACAACAACCGATGTACAAGGTTGCTTCAGGCGTTGTGGCTTCGTGAGCACCTGTGTACCGTCGCACACCGCATACAGGTCACCCTTCCAGCCCTGCATGCGCCACACCAAGGGCGGGCGAGGGTGCAAGGCAAATAATGCAGGCTGGTGTTATACTTCCCATTCCGTGCAGCATGCACATGGTCACCAGCGTGTTGCCCTGGCCCCCCTGCAGTGAGCGCATGCATGCACCAGCCATGTGGTGTGACAGCAGGTTGCACGCGTGCCAGGTGCTGACAGCCGTCTCATTGATGACTGCAACTGTTGCATATTGGTGAGTGCTGACACCTTCACGAAATCCACACGAAATCCGGAGCCGACACTGCCACTAGACGTCCAGACCTAAGAATGCTTGCGTATCACCCCGCAAGCCCCGCACATTGCAATTGCATGCACAAGCTGCCTTTGGGGCAGGCGAGGCAACAATGCATAAGGCGTACAAGACCTGTGTGCGCACCGAAGGGCACACCGATGTGCTGCTGGGGTCATTCGCCGTCAAGCGATACTGTTGGTGTACAACGGGGTTGAAAGAGTTACATAGGTACCGTAACCTGCATGCCAGCTGCTGCCAGCACGCAGTTTGCTGGCGCACGCACAGCACGGTGGTAGTGGTAGTACAGTGGCTGTGATGCAGCGGACAAGCGCCAGTGCACTAAAGGACAGCTACAGGCAGTTGGCACTTGACAGTCCTGAATCGTTCGTTTGTGTTCGGCACACCGGCTAGCGGATGCACACACAGCAGCATTTTGCCATGCCATGATCACCAACTTCGCTGCCATTGCAAACTGTGGGGGAGCACTGAAAAGCCTGCCTGGGTATCATTGCTGTGAGCCAAGGCGGCCCATCAGGGCAACAAGATGGACTTGGCGCTTATGCTTGCTCGCGGTACAAGGGATTTGGCAAGGGTGTTGCGAAGCAGCAGCACACATGCGTCCTGCAGGCAATCAATTTGCCCGTAAGGTAGCAGACGATTGAGTTGATGACGCTGCCTGCGCGTGGACAGCGCCCCCGGGGGGCGCCCCCCTACAGCTTGGCGTGGGGGCGCGCGCTCTTACGTGTCACGCACGCCTCGATATTGCCGTGCGGCTCGCTGGTGGCGATGTAGACGTCGTTCTTAAAGGTGGAGCCCACGGGCGTGCAGGGCAGGAAGTGCAGGTTGGGCAGGTTGAAGAACACGCTCTCCGCCTGCGGGACGCGGTCGAGAATTTTGCCTGCCATCTGGTGGAGCGTGTACTGAACGCTGGGGCTGTACACACCGCCCTTGGCGGGGCCATAGAACCCGTCAAAAATTGCGGCCTTGGCAGCGGTGTATGCTGCGTCATAGTCAGCGGGCTGTGAGGTGTATTTCCACGTGCAGGTGACCGTCGTCGCCAGGATGCGGTCGGTGACATCCGGCAGCACGGTGTACTGGTCGTGCAGGAAACCCACGTAGCCAGACTGCGTTGTCTTAAGCACCGACATGTCTTTCAGCCCTGCAAGCAACAGTCCATCACACGCATGCACAAGAACCATTGCAAACGTGAATCTGCTGGCAGCACTATGCTAGGCTAGGGACGGTAAGCCACAAGAGTGGGATCGCAACAGCATAGCCAGGACTTTACCTGCAGTGACCTCAAGGGTGCCAGCCTTGTCATAGGTAACATAAACCGTGCGAGTCTCGGGTCCAGCCACAGCGTAGCCTGAAAAACCCACCAACCACGAACAGCGCACAACGCATAAGAACAAATAAGGAAAACGGCAACATTGAAGCAAGCGAAATATACATATATGCTTCCCCTGCAAGAGCTACAAGTGTCAGCAGCAAGCATTGCTTGCAAGCAAACCCTTATCTTGCATAGCCCTTCAACACGCACCGTGGTCGTGTGCTGCACCGTTGACCTGAACCCTAGACCAGGGCTTCTGCTCCACATACACCTTGGACTTGGAAACCTGTTCATGAGACATGCAGCACGGGTGGAGCCAGGATGAGGACGACTGCAATCAGGCCCCACACGCTAATTACGCTCCTCTGCCGCCATCACTCACCAACGGATATGTGTTCACGAGGTGCTTGGCCAGCGCGATAGCATACTGCTCCACGGTGCAGCGCTCCGACATGCGCTGAGCAACGACGTAGACCTGTGCAACAGAGGGCCACGTGCGGTGAGCAGAGAAAGACAGAAACCATCCTAAGCCTTCCATCACTGAGGCAACAACGTCGACCCACCGTGTTCTTCTGGGTATCGGTCGCAGTCATTCCCGCGTTGTCGCCGGTAAGGAAGGCGTGCTCCATATCAGACTCGATCATAACATTTACGTTCCACTCAAAGAAGTGGTGAACCCCATTTGCCTCGCGCCAGACACGGCCCAAGCGGACCTTCGACTTGCCGTGCTGATGAACGGGCAGAGCGTAGGACATCGTAGCAGTGTGTGTCGTTCACAGCTTGAGCGTCACACAGGTTTGGACGTTTGGTGGCCCAGCACAGGCAGTTTTGATGGCCAGCACAAACCTTCAACCCGATTTTCACTGTGCGATTTCAGTACAATCAATCGAACATGACAAATCGTGCTGCATCTCACATGTAGGGTAGGCTTCCCTACATGTGTCCATGCGGCTCACAGGACAGGCTCGGGACCAGCCGCGAACGGATCACTGCGTGTTTTACATACGCGACAACAAGCACAGCACTGAGGCAGCAGTGAGAATGTGCCCTGGCTGTCCCATGCACAACCCTGCACCATGCGCCCACTCGATGCCCTGCCCGAGGACTGGCAGTGCCCAAGGACTGGCAGCGTGGCGGCACTTGCGTGACGGCGGTGTGCACGGCTGTTTACGAGGGGATAAACACTGGCAAGCAGGGGAAAGAACACACTGTGGATGCAGGAGCAGAATCACAACACGCAGGCAGCATACGCGCCGCCAGGGTTTAGTCCTTGTTTCACTGTGTTGCTCACACCTCTCCTGCGGACATTGAGCCTACATGGCAGATCAGGTCTGGCAGTACCGCATGGAGTGCCTGGGCTAAGGGCTAAGAAAACGCTAAGCTGACCTCACACTACAAATCTATGATGCTTGAGCTATATGCACTCCTCGCAGCTACAATCTGGCTACAATGCTGTGATCGCATCAAGCGAATGCAATACCTGAACACAAGGAGCGCCTCGCCCAACGCGCACCGAGCTTGCATACATAATTGCAGATTGCATCATTGCAGATTGCACCTCGCCTAACGCCTAGCTGAATCATGTAACTAGCAACATAACGCATGCACATCGCCTAATGATCTAGCTGAATCATTCTGCAAACAGAAACCTACACTACATGCGCAACCACGCTGAATCACTGTGTGGCGTGCAGCGCCTTGAGGCGTGCTCCCAGCAACCGCCCGCAAAGCCATGGCAGTCCAACAGGCCATCCACTTGCGCACGCCTTGCCACCAACGCAGCCGCACGCAACGCTGTTGCCTACCACCTCCGTGCGGCATCAGCTGCGGCCACCAGCAGAAAGCATGCCCGAATCTCAGGGCACTCGAGCATCACTTTGCGCTGGTGAAGCCTTGTCTCCACACCCATATCTGCGGTGCGTGGGGAGCGCGCCCATAACACGTACCTGCCGTATCCCGCTCAGCAGCTGTCCCTCAGCGAGCTGCAGCCGTCATCACGCAGCTCATAGTCGTCATCGCCCTCATCATACGACCCATCGGCCTCCACGTACTGGTCGTCGCCATTGTCGCCGCTGCTGCCGCTGCTGGCACCACCTGCTGCGCGGTGGTGCTGGTGGGAGTGCTGCTGCTGCGGCGGCGCACCCTCACCCTCCCGGTAGCAGTATGACCCGCCCGTCACGCCGCTCGACTGCGCAGCGCCCCTGAAGAATGTCGGCACACACGCAACAGGCATGCAGAGTGGTGGTCGCATGTCGGTATGTGTCAGACTGTCAGTTGCCACACCAATGCTATGCATGGGTGCCGTAGCAGCATTGTGGGCTCACGACAGCGTACAGGACTACAGGCAGGCGCCCTTCTGCCCGTTCACACTTCCCCGTACCATCAAGGAGATGGTGAACACATTCGGTGTGCTGGAATCGCCCTGCGTAAATCCAATGGCAATCGCTGCCTCATGCTCTTTGCGCTATTGATGACGCTCACGCTGTGCATCGTCAGTTTGTCACTGGCCCACCCTCACCAGTTGATGAAGGTGTTGTGCTGGTGCTGCGACGTCACGCTTGCACCGCCGGACATCCCAGATAGCTCCATCCCGCTGACCGGCGCCGCCTGCGCCACCGCGCCCGGCTGCTGCTGGCGCGCCGCCGCAGCTGCGGCTGCTGCCGCCGTGCCATGCAGCATGCCGCCGTCCGCCTGCCCGCAGCTATCGCTCACAGCGCTGACATCGTCCGTCATTTCCGCGGCGCACATGCTGGCTGCAGCACCCTCGCCCCCGTCCATGGCGAGCGCGTGCCGCTGTATTTGATGGATCAGTGCAGCCGCTGCATTCTGGTCGTTCGCACCGATCGCGACGGTGTCCATGTTCACCAGCGAGTCCTCATCGTCGCACATCGGGGCTGCGTGCCTTGGTGCCGCCGCCGCCCACCCCGCTGCTGCACTGCCGCTGCCAGGGGCAGCCTTGCCCACCACCACGCGGCCACCAGGCTGCAGCGCTGCAGAGTGTACCGACACGACGCTGGTGCGAGTGGCAGACGGAGCGGCCATGATGGCCATCCCGAGCTTCTTGCCTGCTCCGGACGAGTGCCTGTTGGCCTTGCTGGCAGCGGATTGAACCGAGTCGCGTGGACTAATGCTGTCCTGAAGGCGGGGCATGTCCTCCACTGCCACTGAGCCCGCCGCTGCAGCGGGAGGGGCGCGCATAGGCGCCTGCCTGCCCCGGTTGGCTGACGAGGAGGCTACAGCACCGGCGCCCGCTGCCCTGCCGCCACGCACCGCGAGCGCTGCCGCTGCAGCACCACCGGGCTGCTGCTGCTGCTGCTGGAGGATCCCCTGGCTGCCTGCACGGACGGCATGGTGTGCTGCGCTGCTGCGGGCCTGTGCCACATGCGCGCTGGCGTGGCTGGCGCCGATGCCGAAGCTGTCCACGCTGTCCATGTTCACGTCGTACTCGTTCCCCTCCGCCACCGTCTCATGCATGATCGCAGACGTGCGGGCGTTGCTCAGGGACGGATAGCCTGCGTTTGATGCGCCTGTTGCACTTGTCTGCTGCTGTCGGGGGGGCAGGCTGCTGCCGCTGGCAGGCGCTGCTTGGCTGCTTGCTGCGCTTCCCCGACCCTGCTTGACGCCACCGCCGTGGCCGGAGGAGGAGCGCTTGCTGGCTCGGTTGGCGTTGGCGCTGCTGCTGGCCTGCGCTGTGTTCAGGCCCTTGCTGCTGCCGTTGCGTGAGGGCGGCACTCCGAGCACCGCAGCCGTGGTGGGGCGCGCCAAGGTGCCGCCGGATGCGGCAGCGGTCGGACGAGCAGAGTCGCCTGACCCTGCGCAGCACAAGCACACCATGCCTGTGTTTCACGCTTGCATGTGAATGCAAGCGTGCATGTCATGGCATGCAGGCAACGCTCTCCTCACATGCTGTCAAGCACAGCCCAACACGCAGCTGTGTGGTGTGCTGCAGAGTGCATGAGCTTGCTACTGCCTCTCCGTGCTTTGAAACTCACAGATGGAAAGTTGCACCGCACAGGCCGGCACCTGCTGTACAGAAGAACATTTTACATTTGCAGCGCATTCAGATTCTCTGGGCTAGCACAGAGAACCTGACCATGCGCATCTGCGCATGCATGCATGAATGCATACATGCGCGATTGGCTCACCGATGTGGGTCAGCTTTGGGCCCTGCGTCCAGGCCGCCATGATCTCTGCATCCTTGGAGTCCGGAGGGCGGAAGGAAGGAGGCATCGCGTATGCTGGCGCGCCCGAGGCCTGGCTGCTGCCGTTGCCGCTGCTGCTGCCGCTGCTGCTGCCGCTGCTGCTGCCCGCGGAGGGCGGGGTGGCGAGGCCGCGGCCTACGCGAGGAGAGTCGCTGACGATGGGTGGGGGGGTGAGGGATCCGCCTGGACGCCGCAGGAACACCACACAAGCGAGCGACAAGAGTGCATTTAGTTGCGTGCTCGGGCTCAGTTGCAGGGTGTGCCCACGCAGCTGCAACCTTTGCTTATGACGATTCCGCAGCTGCCGCTGAGACACGTGGCTGCGACAGTGCCTGCCCCGCATGCAAAACCATACCGTACTGCTTAGGTGGGAGGGTAGGGTCAGTGATACAGCCCCGCGTTGCCCTGCATGGTCAACACGTATGCATGTGCGCCACTCTTGATCAGCGCCAGCTTAATCAAGGGCAAGATGCTGTACCTACTGCACTGCGCGGCCCAACCTGTGGTGCTGGTGGTTGCGGGAGACGCGTCCGGCTTGCCGGCAGCAGCCGTGCTGGCGGAGCCACCCACGCCATTATCCTCAGCGTCGCCGCCAGCCTCGTGCACTGCGCTGTACCTGCCCCTGCTGACAGGCGTGAGACCCGGCGTGCTGACCATGGACGGGATCTCAGGCGGTAGGCAGAGCGTAATCGAGGCGTGGCTGCAGCCGACGTCCACCGGTGGCTCGGGGCACACGCTCATGCGGTACGGCGGCGCCGCCGCGTGGCCAGTGGTGCGCACGATTGCTGCCAGGTCCTCGGCCGTTGCCACGGTGCCTATCTGCACATGGTCGGATTCGTCTGTGGCAGAGGCGGCTCTGTGCAGGGCCTGTCCCTGGCCAGCCTGGCTGTGGCCCAGCTCGCGGGACGTGGAGGTGGATGGCGGAGGGGGAGGCTCGGAGAGCGGCAAGCCCTCCTTCGATGCCGCGGGCGCTGCTGCCTGGGTGCTGCGGAGCATCTCCCGCGAGGCGCCCGTCGCGGCGCCAGCCCCGCTCGCTGGCCTGGCGTGCCTAAGGCCTGTCGCGATTGGGCCTGCACGCAATGCCAAACATCGTGCGGAGGGAATGTGCACATGGTGGAAGTTGCAAGGGCACGAGTGCGCTCCGCACACACCGGAGTAGCGTTTAACCGACTCAGGCGACACCGTATGAGGTGCAGTAGAGGGATGCCTAGCACCCTGCATCCTTCTTGAATCGCTGTCCACGTTGAGCGCAATTCAGTCAACGGCACAGCTGGACCCTGGTCAACGTGCTGTTCAGTCACTCACCAAGGTGCCCATCGGCCTTGCCACTGCCATTGCGGCCTTCGAGGAACGTGCGCATCCGCAAATAAGCGTGCTCTTTGTACAGGGAGCAGGGCAGCAGCCAGGCCTTGTGGGTGTCCTCTTGCAGCCGATCCTCGTCTGACCCATCAGAGGTCAAGTTGTATTTGGCGTAAAAGCGGGAGCGCTGAAGACTACTCTCTATGAGTATCGGAGGCAGACCACAGCAAGGTAGGCATGTCTGTTGCGCAGAGCAAATGCTGTGGTACTTCTTCGCTCCTTGCTCACCAATGTGCAACTCCCTGCGACAGGGGCACACGGGGCACACAAGCAGAGGAAGTTGGGAGGGCCCTGTCAATCAGCCAAGTTCCGTTGAATTGGTTCAGTGTCCAAGTACATGTACCTTGAAAGGACTGCACAAGGCGAGCGGCTTGACGCTTCCTCGCCGATGAGGAGGCTGTGGTTGGCCGCTAACAATAGCGCTGGACAAAAACACGCCTGCGCATGGGGGGCAGTTCTGTTACAGGGGATTGCGACAAACACAAGGCTTTGACTGAGCACAAGCTGCTTAGCTTCTGGCTCACCAAGGGCAACAAACACACCTGCGAAACAGGGAAAAGCAGCACGACGGTAAGGAGCTGCGCAAGGCGCAAAAAGTCGTTGAGGCACCTCAAGACCTCAGGCTTACTGTAAAGCAGCGAGCAATACTCACATTCTTTCCCTCAGGAGTCTCATATACACAGCTGACAGGCTGTTCGCTTGGCCCAAGCAACTCTGGACCTGCGCCAGACGGGAGAGCACAAGTTGTGTTTTTCAACCTACAAACCTACAGCACTTGATTGGGACAGCTACCCGAGGCTTCACCATGTTTGGCTCACCACCACTGCAAGTGGGTCCAGGTAGCCGCGGGCTGGCCATCAAGGCAGCTGTCGAAGAATCAGTTCGAAACCACGTTCGCCACCCACGTTACCCTAAGGCAACGACAGTTACACAAGTACATGTAAAGAGGATATGATGTTGTTTAGAATATTCTTTTTATTGTATGGCTCTCCTTCCACTGGCTTGTTCCTTATCACAGCTTTTATTCTCAAGGCCAAGCCTGGGCCAGCAAGACGCAGTACAAAATTTGTCCCGGGCAGGAACCTTAGACCCTTCCTCTCGCATGTGTCAGGCTTTGCACACACGCCTCACACTCTTAGCGTATGTTGTAGCCTTGCCTTGCGAAGTGCACGACGGTCGAAGTACGGCATCGCTGCCACAAGTCCCCTTGCAACCCCTTGCCCCCCACCACAGACACCCTTCCACGCACCCGCCACACTTTGCTTGAACCTGCCGCCGCCGCAGCACGCTGCACACGCCAGCTTGGGGTAGGGAGCACAGGTGCGCTGCCAAGAAGCTTGCTTCAGTGGGTCAATAAGCGAAGACATTCCCTTGCCCATGCTGTTGTTGCGTGTGTCAGAAAGAGCGCCAATGGGGCCATGCGGTGTGATTCCCGTGGGGCCGTTTCAATGTGCGTTATGTTATGTGTGGTGGTGTGTACAGCTGTGGGGCCGTTGCGTGTTGCCTGCCCTTGGCTTGTAGCAGCGAGCACCATCGCATGCTGTGTGCCGACCTTTGATAAGAGGCGGGATACTGGAAATCACCACCACTACCACCACCTCAGAGGCAGTGACGCCGCAGTGCCACGTTCACCAGTCACCACTCACCACCCAAGTGCCTGCGGTGACCGGATCGCAGGCTTGCGTGATCATGCACTTCTGTTGCAGTGTGGCACTCAGCAAGCATGCAGCACCCAGCTGCGTGCATGATGCAGTTCTGGTGTAAAGGCAGTGCCATGCACCATGCACTGCTGGCCTGCAAGCCGGCGATGCATGGCACGAATCATTATGAATGCAATGCGTGCATTATTTCTCTTAGTAGTTAACTAAGAAGCGTGGAGTTTCAGCTGCTCTCAAGGCCGCCCTTTTCGCTTGCTCTCCCCGACGACGGGCAGTCCTCAGGGGGATGCGCTGGTGCGGGGCAGGGTCTTGCTGACCTTGTGCTTTAGCTGACCCTCCCTAGTGCCGCGGGCACATACCATACCTCGCGCCAGCCACAGCTGCCGTGGACACAGTTGACTGCCCCCATTCTTTTGTTGATTTCGCCGCAGCTGCTGCCAACATTAGTGGCCAGTACCAGTGTCCATGCTGCTCTGAGCCCGGGTGTTGGGCATTCCTGGACTACGGTACTTGCGGCGTGCATGCAGCAGACAAAGCTACAGCATTGAAATCTTAAACACAACGAAAACGCATGGCATCACCTATTGCAGGACAACAATGTGATTTTTTCAGCGTGCCATCAAAGAAATCCTTGCAGCCTCCAACCAAGCGCTCAAGCTACACTGCACAAAAAAGGGCCGCGGCCTCGCTCGTTTCTGCCTACACCAACTGCAAGTCAATGAGGTATTCATACAGTCAGCAGCCAGGCTTGACTGGCGCGTTGGAGGACAGTGTCAGGTACATGCATTCGAGATTAAATGGGACGACGAGTGCATGCGGGGGTAGCCGTGCAGGTGCGGCCGGGTTGTAAGCGAGGCGGCTCCAGTACGATCGCAACGCACACACACACACACCACGGTTGACGAGAAAGTGCCAACGAAACCAACCTCGGCATAACACATCTAGACGACGATCTAAAAACCGGCAGGAGGCTACCGGCGCTGGCCCTGCAGCTGAAGCAAGCGCTCAAGCTCAGCCAAGCCCGTGTTCGGCACGCCGACCGGCGGCGCCGGCATCCTCGGCGCGTTGTTGGCGGCGCTCTGCAGCGCTGCGGCGTTGAAGAAGCGCGCAAGGGTATTGTTGGGGTCCACGCCACCGGCTGGGCGCTGCTGCGCGGCGGCCGCCGCCGCGGCGGCCGCGAGCGCGGGGTTCAGGCCGCCCGCGCCCGCCTGCGCGCCCTGCGGGCGCTGTGCGTTCTGCAGCTGCTGGAGCAGCTGCATCTGCTGCAGGGTCGGGGCGTTTTGCTGCTGTGACTGCTGCGCACGCATGCCACCTGCGCAAAGCACCACAGCACCTGTTGTCAGCGCATGCGAAGCAGGATGAAGCACGGTGATTGCGGATATGCAACAGCACGCTGAAGCAAATGACTCATCTTACCTTGCAGCTGCGCCAAAAGCTCTGGCGTGATGCCGCCTTGAGCCGCGCCCTGCGCCTGCTTCATGGCCTGCAGCTGGTTGAGCAGCATCTGCTGCTGCTGCTGCGCCTGCTGCTGCGCCTGCTGCTGCTGGGCCTGTTGCTGCTGCTGTTGGGCCAACAGGCTGGTGGGTGGCCCGCCGCCCTGGGAGCCGGGCCGGAGGCTCGCCGCCAGACCCTGCAGCTGTGCTGCCGTTAGGCCCCCCGCTCCCTGCTGCTGGCGCTGCTGCTGCATCAACTGCAGCTGCTGAAGCTGTTGCTGCAGATGCTGCTGAATGTGTTGCTGTTGTTGCTGCTGCTGCATTTGCTGCTGTTGCTGGGCCTGCTGGTGCTGTTGCTGCTGCTGCTGCTGCTGCTGCTGTTGCTGTTGCTGTTGTTGCAGGAAGTTCTGCAGCGCCTGGTTGGGGGGCTGCTGCTGTTGCTGCTGCTGCTGCATGCTCAGGCGCTGTTGTAGCTGAGCCAGCAGGTTGTGATCCGCCGACTGCGCACTTGACATTGGCGGCTGCTGTGGAGCACCTTCGTTTGCTACATGGCCCTGCCCGCCCTGCGCACGATTCATGGCGTTCAGCAGCGCTGCAATCGGGTCCGTGGACTGCTGCTGCTGCTGCTGGTGCTGCTGCGCGTGCTGCTGCTGAGAGTACTGCTGCTGCTGAGAATACTGCTGCTGCAGTTGCTGCTGCAGCTGCTGCTGCTGCTGTTGCTGCTGTTGCTGCTGCTGCTGCTGCTGCTGCTGCTGCTGCTGCTGCTGCATCCCAGGCTGGCCAGGCGGCTGCTGAGGGCCGCCCTGCATGCCCTGCTGGCCAGGCGCGCCATACATCCCTTGCTGCTGCGGCGGCCCCATCCCCATGCCTGGAGGATACTGCTGCTGCATACGCTGTGCGTTCGCGCGCTGCACATCAGGACAGCAAAGCATCATCGAGGGCTTAGGCGGCTCAGCTGGTGATCATGGGGGTTTGTTGCACAGCAATCGTCGCAAATGTGCTGCATCTTTGCAGGTTGACCAAGGCGTGCATCAAGCAACTCACGCTGCTGTTCATGCCTGTAGGTACTCACACATGCCTGTAGGTACTTGCTGGGTTAGTTTCACACATTGTCCTTGACATAACATACCTCGCCCTGAGCTGCTGCTGCCGCGTTGGCGCTTGCAAAGATGGCACGCAGTGGGTGGTTCTGCGGCAGGCTGTTGACGTTGACGCCGGCAGTGGAGGCTTGGTTGGCGAGGGCCTCCTGCTGCTGCGGCGGCTGCTGCTGCTGATGGGGCATCGGCGGCCGCATGCCCAGCATGGCGTTGGACGAGGCGGCTGGTGCTGGCGGTATCGCCATCCCCAAGCCCATGCCTGCGAGCCCTGGCGGGTGGGTAGATCCAGGAGGGCCACTGGGGCCGCCGCCATGCTGCTGCTCGTGCCACCCCTCCTCAGGGTTGGGCTTTGCGGGCTGCGAGAACAACTGCAACGAGGAAGGCGAGAGACGGGGTTAAGCACACTTCAACGTTAATCGAGTATGGAGGGCAGGTGCACAGAGAATGTGCAGGAATGGCAATGTAGACGTAAGTCTGCCCATGCCGACAGTGCATCAACCAGTACTACACTGCGGGCAATCGGCCGGCAAGCGGGCATGTGCAAGAGACCTTGCATGTGCATAAGGCGCGTTGCCCCCTCACCTGGGGCGTGGACCAGATGCTGTGGCCGGCGCCTCCGCTGTCGTCAGGCTTGTTCGCAAACGCGCTGAGCACGCCCGCCGGAATGCCTGACTTGACGGAATCCAGGCTGCTGAACGGCAGGCCCGAGTGCACCGGCTTGTTGCCGCCAGCCCCGCCAGCGTTGGGCTTGTTCAGGCTGCCGAAGCTGACGATTGGGTCGTCCGCGTTGGCAAGGGAGGGTGACGAGGAGGGGAGAGGCGGGGTGGATGACGTGGGCGGCGCCGCGCCGGTGCTTTGGGCGGGCAGGAGGGGGGCGTTGGTGGTGGCGGGCGGTGCCGGCGGAGGGGGCATTGCAAATGCGGACACCATGCCTGCACTCAACACCCAAGGAAAAGCACATGCCAACAGCCAGCATTACGAGGGGTGCAGCATGAAGAGGACGGCGGACAGACACGCCAGGCTGCAGTATGGCCCATTACACAGCCACCGTAAAGCTGCTAGGGACCTACACCGGATGCTAGACCCTCTGCCTGCAGGATGCATAAGAGCGAATCAAATCGCACGTGCATGCACGGTATGGGCCACGCACCTTGCGGCATCGAGGGGGGAGGCGGGACCATCAGGCCGTTCACGGCTCCGGGACCGGCAAAGTCCGACAGTGGCGGCACGGGTGAGGGACCGGACAGCGGTGCGGTGGCCGGCGCGACGGGCGGCGGCGGCATGGCGGGTATGGCGCCAGCAGCAGGCGCAACCGGTGGGGCCGGGAAGGATGGCGGGCTCGCCGACGACGCGCTATGGGAGCCGCCTAATTTAAGAAGGCCCAGCAGCGCCTGGCCTGCTGCATGGCCCTGCGACGCGGGCGCTGGTGGCGCACCCATCTGCTGTGGCGGCGCCTGCTGACCGGCTGGGGGGGCCGGCTGGGGGTGAGCGCCCGCCATAGCTTGGGCCGGTGCTCCGAACCCAGGCGGGGGCGCCTTGCCAGGCATGGCACCGCCAAACCCTGGTGGGGCAGCTGCACACAGTGGCGCAGCACAAAACAGCCGCGCAGAAAGGATTCCATTCGGAACCCAAGTGCTACCACATATCTCACAAGCAGCGGGCCGCAATGCTACGTACTGGCAGTGGTAACTGTGAGGTCCTGTTGTGGCCCCCAACTTGTCTCGCAGCTATGTCGTGGTCTTGAGCAAGGTACTGTTGAGTCAGTACCTAACCCAAGACCACGACAAAGCTGCGAGACAAGTTGGTGGGCCACAACAGTCATGACCCCCCAGCTGCAACAGATATCATGCGGTGGCTTTCATACAGGCAGGCTTGCGCCATACAGCAACCCACAGTCACCTGCTCAGAGTTGCAAAGAGTGCAAACCCGGCAAACACACGATGGTACTCACCGCGTTGTACAGTGCCCATCTGCTTTTCCAGCTCGTCCAGCGTGCGCCCTGATGATGCAGGCCCCGGCGCGGCTGGCGGGGCTGCTGGCCCAGGCAGGCTGCCCGAGCCACCGGCCTTGAGTCCTCCCTGAGAGCCTCCCTTCATAAGCTCCTCAAACGTCACCTTTGTGCTCTGCTGCTGCTGCTGCGCTGCCGCGTGCTCGCTGGCTGCGGCCGCTGCCTCTGCCCCACGGTAGCGATGGTTGTGGTTGTCATCGTCGTCCATCAGCTCAGCAAGGTCTATCTCTTCCTCACCCCCACCAAACATGGACTTGAAGTTGCCCCTCTCCTACACGCACGCAATTACCGGATCAACTACAGTCAGTCGCACGTTTTGGTACCCACCCATCGCCGAAGGGTGTGCACATACGTGCAAGGCGCAGCTGGCAAAGTGAAAGCACAAGCAAGTGATAAACAAACGGGAAGCCCATCAAACCAAACCGCGCACCTTCATTTCCGCTGCATGCGCCGCACGGAACTGCTGCCGCTCGCGCTCTATGTCGGCAGCTGTCATTCGCGGGTGACCACCCTTGTCTTCATGAACCCACTCCTCGCCATTATCGCGACCTGCACACAGAACCCCAAGACACCAGCTCGATTACATCAACAGTTCAACACACATGAAAATTAATCAATTAATGCCCTCCAAGTAGGGCAACTTGCAGACCCAGCCGCAACCTGAACCACAATCAACAAGGAATGACCTTATCGTGCTGCTGCTTGGTGCGAGGCCGATCAAAGGAAACTGGAAAACCAGAGCTGAAATACAAAGGCGCCCACCTTCGCGACCACGGGCGTTGTCGTAGCGGTTATCTGGACGCCGCCGGTCGCGGTCGTCACCACCCGCCCACCTCGCCGGCGCGGGCTCGCGTTCCCGCTCCTCCTCGTGCTTTGCTCCTCGGGCCCACCGGTCCGGCTCGCGCACCTCGCGCACCTCACGCACGTCGCGCTCCCTCTCAACACCGCGCTCGTCGCGCCAACTGCAGGCAGCCAGAGCGGTGACAACTTCAGCCCCCAACACAAACGCACCCTTGGGATAGGCCAGCGCAATGCGACCAGCTGTAAGCTCACACACAGCTTACCCACGATCCTCCTTCCCTGCCCGCCAGTTGTCCTTGTCGTCCCAGCGCCGGTCGCGTGCAGCAGGACCCACCGCAGGTCGTCCCTCCATGCTCACACGCGGAGGATCAGCACGGACCTGCCATAAAAGCGGCAGCACGACCAGACTCCATCAGAGACACACTACAAGCGCTCAGAGGGACAAGCCAGCCCTTGCAACCCGCACTCCAAGCAGTGCGGCGTGAAACGGCCCGCACCTCGTTGCCCCAGCCACCCTCCCGCGGCCGCTCGCGCTCCCGCTCTGCAAGATAAGGCCGCTCTGCCCGCTCCCGTTCCGTCCTTTCTGCCTCAGGAGGCCGCCAGCTGCTGGCACGCGCCAGGCCTCCCCGGTCGAGCGTGGGCCGTGTCGCTAGGGGCGAAGGCTCCTCGTTGTTGAACGCGATGGCCGGATCATCCACAAGCCTGCTCCGAATAGGTCCTGCACAAGCACAGCGAGGTACATGAGCTCCTGGCGAGGTGTCGTACACCGAGAGCCACGGAGGTTGCACGCATGCTATGGCACGTCCACGCAAACAGCGTGAGACACACCACTCACCGATATTGCCAAACTTGTTGTTGACAGACCACGCCGGCTTGAGGCTTGGCTCTGCCAGGTCAGTGCTTCGCTCAGTCAGCAGCGGCGGGCCCCGCCTTGCTGCTGATTCAGCGTGCCCGTAAAACTCAGACACTTTAGGGTCCACCTCCCTGTGTAACGAGAGCGCAGAAGAATGAACCTCATTTACAAAGCCATAGTACCCACTGCAAGCCACACAGAAACAGTGCACTCAGGTTTGTGCAAGGCGTCCCAGATCTCAACCTGAAAAACCTGCGGTGCCAGTCACTTGCCTGAGCTCTGACCACAAGATGCCACTAGGTGCTGGCAGGCCCTTCACCTTCTCAGCTATTCGTTGCAGCTCATCCCTGAGCGAGTCGGGCACACGAAGTCAAGAGGTTCAGTTGTGTGCCAAACCCAAATGAAGGAAACATGATCCATGCTCTGTTCGCGAGCGTCACCTGGTATACGGACGGTGCGGCTTGCCCGACGCGCTTATCGAACTCTCAGCCGCTGCCATGCTGGCACGTTCTGGTGCGCGTCCGTGCGCAATGCCCCCCCTTTTAGAACTAAAAGCTAACAAGCGGACGTTTGGACGCAAGGCAAACCAAGCTTGCAAGGCAACGTTGAGCTGAGGCGGTGCCCAGTGTGTGCTTTTGGTGGTACAATTGACTGGGTGGCCTGCGGCAGGCCTTTAGGCAATCGCACAACCCTGGCCATCATCAACGTTCAATTCGACCAGCCAGAGAAGCGAATGCGACAAAGCGAACAGGACACAGCTCTGCATGTCATGCACATACACTCCTGGGCATGTTAACCCTGACTGTGCTACTATAGGCGTTGTCAACTGTGCGCATTGTGTCCGACCTAAGCACGTTGAGTGGAACACGCGGGTGCGCCTTGAAAGATGCTCCTCGGACCACCAGGCTTCATCCTCAGCTGTGCCACATCACAGCTGCCTGCTGCAGCGTGTGCGCTAGCTGTATCAAGCGTCAGCCGGCGTGGGCTCTCTGTGGTCGCTGCCGGGGCCGCTCAGCAGGTGGTTGAGCAAGGGTTGCCCGGCTATGTGAAGGAAACACAGTGCTCAGCTGAAGCAAAGAGTTATGCACAGAGCAGCGCAGCTCCAGCAACAACATTGCCTCAGCTCACACCACGAGGCTGGTCTGGTGTGGTCGTACCTTCGAGCACAGGGCTGAGCGGACGACCTTGTCATCAGCAGTCCGTTTCAGGCGCTCGTGGCTTCAGCGCGCAGGCTCAGCCCTCAGCTGTGACGGCCCCAGATGCTGCTTGGACTGTCATTCCCGCAGATGATACGTCAGACCCACAGGCCCTTATGACACCGGTGAGCGTTGTGGCGTGCAGTCAGCATATGTGTGGCAATCGACAGCGGTGTACGGCCAGGTGCCCAGGCCCTTGAAAGTTGCGATATGTGTGGTATAGTTGTATGTGAGCGGCACAGGCACTCACAGTTGTGTGTTAGTAGGGCCGTAGTGCCAACCGCATGCGAGGCTGGTGAGAAACCAGCACCGCACAGCAGAGAGCACTGTGCTGCCAGGCTTGGTCGTCACACGTGTCATCACCTCTTTTGGTGCAGTGGCTATTGAAGTGTGTCCTGCTTTGATTCAACTGGCTTGCCTTCACTTCATAAGGCTTGCCATGTGTGGAAGTGCAACACCCCGACGACACCTGAATTCCGATGCTTGCGGTCTCGGTGAATCGCAGGCACGAGTGGTAGAGCTGCTGGACAGGTACATTATTGGCCAGGTTAGTGGCCGAAAGTTCTCTGCTGGTTTGGTCTGCAGTCTAGTTTTGGGTACAGGGCGGTTTCGTGCATTGCACATCATGGACATGCCAAGGAATTAGGCAATCTTCCTGCCCTGCACATTAGCATGAATACAGTGAGTTCTGTAACTCTACAGCTGACCTTCAGGTGCAGTGCACACTACTGGCTCACCTGTTCGGTGCTTCTTGCTGGACGCTCCTTCAGTCGCGTCCCACATGCCATGTGGGATATTGGCACACAACATGGTCTGTTGTCGTGTGCTGTTACAGGCAACCCAGGGGGCAACATGTATGTCATTTACAACTGAATTGGTCCTGCACCTGACTTGGTCCTGTGCAAACGCGTACTGTTCCCAGGAAGACGCAAAAAAGGCGGTGGCGGTCGCGTTCCGAAACCGGTGGCGCAGAAAGCGCGTGCCGGAGTCGATCCGCGACGACATTGTGCCCAAGAACATTTTGCTGATCGGGCCCACTGGTTGCGGCAAGACAGAGATTGCTCGTCGCCTGGCGAAACTGGCAGATGCGCCTTTTGTGAAGGTGGGCAACCGGGTGTAACCCTGGTGCAACATGGGCAGGTTGAGCACGCTGCACCACACCAGCCGCTGCAATGCGCCCGCACCCACACACTGTGACTTCTTGCTTCAGTCCATGAATGCAACTGCATTCTTCTGAACATGAAGCCGTCAAATTCAAGGCCCGCTCATGCACCCATGCACCCCTTGCCGCACATACACGCGTGCCCGTGAGCATTCCGCGTGTATGCGTGTGTCAGAAAGAACGCCCAAGGGGCATGCCGTGTGATATCCGTGGGGCCATGCAGTGTGCATATGCGTATGCGTATGGATAGAGAAACTGCACCTGACCTGACCAATGGCGAGCGAGGTGTGTGGGCTGACCTGCGGCTGCCGTATGCGTGTGTGTGTGTGGTCAAGGAAGGCACCAGCATAAACGTCAACAGCAAAGGGCAGCCCATTGCTGGGTCATCGCCTGGGCTGGTTGCCAGGGGTTCAGGCAGGCCGTCTAGGGCCCTTGGGTGTGTATGGAATTGAGAAGACGCTCGGGGATCATTTGGAGATTTGGGTACAGAAAAACAGAAAGCATTAGGAGAATACGGTTTGTGTGGTTGTGTTACAGTTGTTTACGTCCTGTGGGGCCATGCAGAGTTTTCTCGTGGGCGCTGCAGTACGCTTTCCGTGAGGCCGTGCAGTGTGCATATGGATGGTGGGAACTGCACCTGAGGGTGGCGAGGTGTCTTGGCTGAGCTCGCGGCTGCCGCGAAGAAAACAGCGGTTGGATGGTCTTGAGTCGGTGGCTGTAGTAAAAGTGAACGTGTGTGTGTGTGTGTGGTGGTGTTCTGGTTCAGGTGGAGGCCACAAAGTTCACGGAGGTGGGCTACCACGGGCGCGACGTGGACACCATCATCCGCGACCTGGTGGAGGCGGCGCTCAGCCTGGTACGCGACAGGCACCGCAAGCGCGCAGCGGACGAGATCCGCGCGGTGAGTGATGATGGCTGATGAGGAACCATGCCGCTGCCGCTGCGGCTGATAGCCTGATGGTGTCCAGTATGCACTTGCCCGCACCTGCTACGCATGGCATTTGCGTTAAGTGTGTGGGTGTCGGGGTGTGCTTGTTGGAGTGGATTAGCGGCTGAGGCGAAGCAAAGCAGAGGCGTACACGCTTCAAGCGTGCTTGCACGGTGCCATCATGCACATAAGCGCCTCAGGTGCTTGTGCCCCGAGGCATCCATACAGGTTGTGCTGTTATGTGCATCTGACAGGTGCAATACCCAGGGCACGGCTACCGATGACGATGCAGGGAGGGGTGTAGGGGGATAGGCGTGTTGCAGCACAAGGCGGGGGCGTGTGAAAGGCATGATGGATTGGGACGGCCCGGGGATAGCAGCAAGGCATGCACTTATGAACGGTAGCACTAGTCACCAGCCGTGTGCATGGCGCAAACAGCAAGGAGCAGTGCACCTCTTCATAGGCTGATGGACGGCGCGCTGCAAGGCTGTGGTTTCAACATGAACGTGTGGGTGGCCTCACTCACACGATCGTCATAACTGTATGGCCTGTCTTGCTTCTCTCCACGATCCATGGTCTGCGGCTGCCCTTAGGAACGAACTAGCTAATGCTCCTTCCGCGCTGTTCTCCCTCAGGCTGTGGAGGCGCGGTTGATCCGCGCCATCCGCGAGGGTGACCTGGACGCCCCCAGCGACTCGGTGCTGAGGGAGAAGCTACGCAGCGGTGAGTGGCAAAGCACGCCGTGGTGCTGGTCTTTTTTTTTTATTGGCTTTGCATCTCATAGATGAGCGTGAGCTTTGTGATGCATGTCGAAGGGGAAAGCTGTGATGCTGTGGGTGTCAAAGATGGCAATCAGCGGGCTGGTGCAAACTGGACTAGAATTTGGGAAGCCGGCCTCATCGGCCCGCCTGGCCCATTCCCGTGCGCATGAGGGGATGGGTTGCTCCAGGACTACCTGGCAAGCATGTTAGAAGCATTTGTGAAAGCCGTCATTTGGGGGTGTGGGTGATGTACCGTTGGCTTGGGCCACCGTGGTGACGCCCTCCCATTCAAACGCTGCAGGCGAGCTGGACGACAAGTACATTGACATCGACACCTCCGCGCCTGCTGCCGGCCAGAGCATGGGCTTCAACATGGGCGGCATGGCGCCTCAGATGCCCGTCCTCATCAGCCTGGACAAGCTGTGGGGCGGGGCGGCCGGCGGCCCGCGCGGGCCGCGCACCATGAAGGCAAGTACTGTACCGCACTGTACTGCAGCAAGTACTGTACTGCAGCGCTCCAGGGAGGAGCAGGGTACGCGGCAGAGACGCAAACACGTGCACGCTCCGTTGTTTGCTGCTGCGTGGTGCTGTCGCGGCCGTGCGTTGCCGACAGCATGCGGTGGCATGCTACACGTGTCATGCGCGCCTGCCGTTGCAACCCAGGGCCTCTCTTGCGCAACAGCCACGGCATCTCACCATCGTCCCGCCGACTGAGGGGAGCGTGAGGGGCTGTCATCCCCTTTCCCCTAAAAACCATTTTTGTTCACTTCCCTTTCCCCTCATCACGCCGCTCCCCACATCCTGTCGAGTATCCTTGTTTGGCCCCGCTCATTAACCATGCTTGTTTGGCCCTGCTTATCAATCGCACTGTGAACCACAGGTGAAGGAGGCGCGGCCTCTGCTGGAGGAGTCTGAGGCGGACCGCCTGCTGCCAACGGAGGCGCTCACGCGAGAGGCCATCACCGCGGCGGAGCAGGACGGCATCGTGTTCATCGACGAGATCGACAAGATCGTGTCGGGGCGAGAGCGCATGTGGCGGGGCGGGGACCCCAGCTCTGAGGGCGTGCAGCGCGACCTGCTGCCCATCATAGAGGTAGGTCGCCTTAATGGCGGCGCGTGCGAGCACGATGGCACTGGTTCGTGGAACGCATCTCATGCAACGTAGGCAACACAGGCAACACACAGCCGGTGCAGTTCAACGTAGACTGTTCACATGCCGGCGTACACGCAAATAAGCAATGCATGCCGCTTGCTGTGTTGTGCCACACAAGATGGTGAATATACGCCGAGCGCGGTATCCCCGGTCTGTTTGTGAGACAGGTCAGCATTGCACTTGCAGGCAGCCAGCAAGGAACGCTGTGTACTGCATGTGGTGCCCTGCGTGCTTGCAAAGTTGCAAGCCTCTACCTCGGCATCAACATACGTACAGCGCTGCCTCGCCCAACAGCGTGCACACACTTCCTGTTTTGTGGTGACCTCTTCCTAACACACTCCTTGTCATTCACATTACGGTATCCGGACCGCTGCAACCGCCACCTACCCAACCACCCCCCGTCATCCCAAGATGCTACAGCCCCTAATCCCTGCCCACAAACCCTGCCTGACCTTCTTCCCTCCCTCCTCCGTTGCTCCGATCGCGACAGGGCTCGGTGGTGAACACCAAGCACGGCAACGTGAACACCGACCACATCCTGTTTGTGGCGGCCGGCGCGTTCCACTCCTCCAAGCCCAGCGACCTCATGGCGGAGCTGCAGGGGCGGCTGCCCATACGCGTGGAGCTGCGCGCGCTCACGCAGGCAGACTTCTACCGCATCCTCACCGAGCCGCAGTACAGCCTCATCAAGCAGCAGGCGGTGAGCGCACAGCGCAGCGGCGCCCTGCTGCCGGCAAGGCAGTGGCCAGCTATGCACATGCAATTGTGATTATCCACTGCCAGTATGCAGCTATGCCACTCTCTGTATGTATCGTAACCATACTTCATACAATTGTGAGTGCAACTACCGCTGGTGCAGTATTTCCGTATTACTGGTGTATGGTTGGTCATGGACATGCCAGCACGGGTGGGGGGTGGGGTGGCAGTGCCCGCCACTGAGGATGCCACAGAGGCGACGATCGGTCACACGGCGACATAGCCAGCATGCACACTGTGGCATGCCTTCGACTGGCACTCATGCTGGGTTCATTCGGTAGTGAGCTCGTGTGCATGCCTGGCCTGGATCAGGCCACAGCAGTCACCAATCCATGCTACCTGGGCGTGAGCACAGGACATGAAACATGGTCACATGGGACATGAGTCCTGGCTTTCGGATTACGCATGGCAATGTGCAAGGCTTGGTTGTTGAGGACATGTTCAAGCAGACGCACGTGTCAGTCTGGTGGTTTTGGGCGCGTTTAGCGGCCTACCCCCTTCAGCCGGCTTTCAGCTGCGTGCGTTGCTCTTTCTTCGCTTCCCTGTCGCTGCGCAGAGCCTGATGGCCGCCGAGGGTGTGGCGTTGACCTTCACGGACGCTGCGCTGCGGGAGGTCGCGCGGGTGGCGGAGGAGGTCAACAGGTGCGGTGCATATGCACGCGGTCGCGGCCGCGGTCGCGGTGTGCGCTCAAGCGCGTTCACCAGCACCGGAACGTGTTCCTTCAGAGACCGCCCCAGGGTGTACATCGCTTTGCTAATCTCCATGGGCTGCTGTTGTCGCTGCCTTGCTGTATCCTCACCAGGGGTGTGTGTTTGCGTTTCTTGTGCCATGCGCTGCACGCAGGCAAGTCGAGAACATCGGCGCGCGCCGCCTTCACTCGGTCATCGAGCGCGTTGTAGAGGAGGTGAGAGCGCCAGCATTTTTGTATCACAGATTCACAGTGCGCTGTAGGCTCAATCATCATGCCTGGTCGGCCTGCAGGTGCTGAACCACTCTCCACTGTTTGGGTCAGTGGTTCAGCGCCTGCAGTCTCGACTGTTTGGGTGCAGCAAACAAGGCACTGTGTACCCACGCACGCACTGGCTCCGTCGTCTGCACACGGGCACACATCGGCCGCGCTGTGCGCTGGCAGTAACACCCATGACGCTGCCCAGCACTGCCGTGCAATTTTCACCTGGGCTGTACGCCTGGCACAGCAGCGTTCAGAGCTCCATAAGCTCCCGCATACCTCAAGCAGAGCTCAGCACGCGCTTGCATGTGTCCCATCCCCCCGGTGGCGCTACTGCCATGCAGGTGTCGTTCAACGCGCCCGAGCTGGTGGCGCAGGCGCGCGCGGCGGGCCAGGAGCAGTACACGTTTGCGGTGGACAAGGAGCAGGTGGCGGCGCGCATCGGGGAGCTCACCAAGGCCAAGGACCTGTCCAAGTACATCATCTAGTGCTGTGACCTGTGTCAGCAGATGACCCAAGTCACCCACAAATCCACAATGTTTTCAGCACGCAAGTCCAAGGGGTTGATGGCACCCTGCAGGCGCTCGAATGCCGCGGCCCCTGTGCAGCTGTGACGCCGAGCACCACCATCACTCACTCACTGACCCACTTCAGGTACACCACATGTGCGCCAGCCAGGACCGTTGACAGGCTGAACGTCCCCCCCCCACGGCCCTGTATAAGACTGCTGGTATCCTCCATGCATCGTTTCCCCTGCAAATGCGATGGGCATCTGCATGGGTATTCGCATTGGCATTGCTGTTTGCTATCTCCCCCCGCCTCCCGCCCCTCTTGCATTCCACTCCCCCTTCTCCCGCGCCTGCCCTGGCTCCTTATCGGTTCGGCCACACCTTTGCTTGGCAGGGCAGTGGCGAATGTGGTGTGCATGCTGCCCCTACCTCTGTCCGCTGCACCCGTACATGTGGCTGACCTTGCTGGTGCTCTGGGCCGCAGCCTCGCCTGAGACATTGGCATGTCTGCGGTGGCCATTTGGGGCCGGAGATGCCTCTGGGGTGTTGAGGTTAAGAGGTGAAGCCGTGAAGGTGTAACACCTGGCTGCGCTGCGAAGCCCAAAGCTGACGCCTCATTCATCGTGCGTCTTAATCCTATCCTGCTTGTCAGCTTTGCCATGCTTCCGCTGATTTCCTAATCAGGTTAAGCATGCTTGCGATCTTTGGTGGGTGGTTGCGTTGCGTTTTCAGCTCCGCTTCCCGGTGAAATTCACCCGGTGTGGCGCACCCACTACATGCGCTGCCCTGCGCACTGCCATCATCCGTTCGTTTGTGCATGCATTCTCGCATGACGGTCTGGCTGACTGACAGTAAACTTTCCTTCGCAGATCTTCGGAAGGTTAGGTACTGCCAGTAACGACAGGAGGCACTTACCTGGTCGTATGTGTGCCATTTCGCTTCCGCGCACGCGAACAGCAGGTTCAGCCATGCATGCACATGCATTCGACCGCTGGTTGCTTGTCGGCCGGCCCGAGTGTTTGCCTGGGCTGGGCATGACTAAAGCTATGGTGAACGGTTGTGCAGATGGTTGTGCTGCCACGCAGCAATGGTCTGCCATGTGCAGGTCGGGCCCGGCAGCGTTGCGGTGTGTGTGGTAGTTTCAGGAGTACACGCGTCCATATTGTTGTAGTACGTGCTGCGTTTCAGGCGAGGGTGGGAGGGTGTGTGGGTGGCAGTTGTGGCACGTGGTCTCGCTGCGCTCGCGGCTGAAACCAGGCGAAGGCTCAGGGGGTGAGGCTGCCGTGTCTGTCTTAAATTTGTAGTGATGACTCAACCAAAACACACGTCCATATGATATTTTTTCCTTGCCTTAGTACATTTCAATGAATGTACTGCGTTTTGTTACCCAAACTGGATAAGGCCCTATAATAGCGAAAAGGCTGCAGCAAGCTGTACCTTTGCACCCAAACGACACTATGGCGTCCCTCCTTGCTAAGCAGACCGTGTCCAGCGGCGTGGCTAAGGCCCGCCAGAGCAGGCAGTCGGTCGCCAGCATCCATTCTGTGGCCCAGCCTCATCAGGTGCTTGACCCAAACTCTCGCTGCCTTACTGTGTGCTTTTGAATGGGGTCAGAGCAGCTCGCTCGAACGTGCTGGTTGCATGTCATTTCTGGGTGTGCAGGGTTTGTCGGCCAGGCAGCTGAGCGGCAAGGCTGGCGCCAGGGGTTCGGTGGTGTCCCAGGTAAGCGATGATTGGGAGCTGGTTTCTGGCTATGGGTGCTCCTGTCCGAGAAGCGTCGCACCTCGCTTAACGCGGCACACATACACGTGTCTTGCTTCACAGGCGGTCGCTGGTGTTGTGATCCCCAAGACAACCTCCGCCAAGTCGAAGAACGAGTATGAGCTGTTCACTCTGACAACTTGGCTGCTCAAGGTGAACGCATGCAGGAGTTGCTAACTTGTTAATAAGTATCAAAACCTAGCAGTGGTACCTCAATGTGTTGACTGTCACTGTGAGCTGCTGCTGCTTGGTTCACGCATGCAAGCCATGACCGAGGCGGTTTGGTTCTGTCGATGTCATGCGTGCCGCAGGAGGAGGCAAAGGGCACCATTGATGGCGAGCTGGCCACTGTCATCAGCTCTGTGGGCCTGGCCTGCAAGCAGATTGCCTCCCTTGTGAACAGGGCTGGTGTGTCCAACCTGACCGGCCTGGCAGGTGCCGCTAACGTGCAGGTATGCGTCCCTAGCCTGGTGCGCATAGCCTCTTGGACCGAAGTCTGATAGTCCTGGTCAATTGTTACCCTGTTTTTCCAAGTGTCCGGGCTGCCTCATTATGCTTGCGCTCATGGACCTTATCTTGTCTCTCCAGGGTGAGGACCAGAAGAAGCTGGACGTGGTGTCAAACACCGTGTTCAAGAACTGCCTGGCGACCACTGGCCGCGCGGTGCGTTGGGCTGTGCAGGCAGTTTTTTGTGGCGCTTTCAGAGCAAACCGAGATGCCAGCAAGCAAGCGCAGCTAGCCAGTCACGCCTCGGCTGCCTGCTTGTTGCTACCCAAAACTGTGGATGGAACACCTTTAGAGCAGCGTGTATGTTATGTAAACAAACTTGCACAGAACCACTGACGAGGACCAAAGAATCCCGTGGATGGATCTTGGTGCACGACTAATAAGCTGCACGGCTATTTGTGCTGCAGGGTGTGTTGGCGTCCGAGGAGGAGGACCAGCCAGTTGCCGTTGAGGAGACCACCTCGGGCAACTACATCGTTGTGTTCGACCCCCTTGATGGCAGCTCGAACATTGATGCCGGCATCAGCGTTGGCTCCATCTTTGGCATCTACTCCCCCTCTGAGGAGTGCCCCCTGGACGCCATGGATGACCCCAACAAGATGATGGCGAGTACTTGCTCTTTGCAGCTGCAAGTTTGGCTCGTGCTGGCGCCGCATGCCGCCGAGGGACGTAGCCTGCTCAGCAGCGCCACATACTAGCACGCCTGCTGCTCCGTCCTCCAAACAAACGTGGGAGCAGCTTAAGGCACTCATATTCAGTCATAAGCGAGGGTAGCAAACGCACAGGTTGCAGGAGTTGAAAGGACACGTGCTGCCCTGGTTGCCCACACACAGGAGCAATGCATCATCAACGTGTGCCAGCCTGGCAAGGACCTCAAGTGCGCAGGCTACTGCCTGTACAGCAGCTCCACCATCCTGGTGCTCACCATCGGCAACGGCGTGTTTGGCTTCACGCTTGACCCCTTGATCGGCGAGTACGTGCTGACGCATCCCAACGTGCAGATCCCCGAGGTGCGTGTGTGTGCTTGGCGTTGCACGGGAACATATTCACAGCGCCCATGCCTCGTGTGCTGCATCAGGGAAACAGCACCGGTGGTGGTTCTCACGACAGCGTACGGATGGGGCAAAGTGACCTTGCGGTTGCCTCCCATATCACAACATGCAGAGATCATTATAGTGCACGGGTGACATAGCTGCATACATCAGATGCGTCAAAATGGTGCATGTGTTCAGCTCTGGAGATGCAGTGAAAGGCCTGCAGGTATGTAAACCAACTGGCTGGAATCGCAGCATGCAGGCACTGACCGAGTTTGCATGTGGCGATGTGGTTGCACGTTGGTTGCGCAGTTTGGCAAGATCTACTCGTTTAACGAGGGCAACTACGCCATGTGGGACGATAGCATCAAGAGCTACATGGACTCGCTGAAGGACCCGGCCAAGTGGGGCGGCAAGCCCTACTCGGTGAGTGCATGTGGTCGGCGTGTGAGGGAGGGATGAGGATTGTTGTGGGGGCAAGCTGTTAAGGCAGGGGCTCTTGGACTGCCGACCTGTAGCCACCGTCTTGCTGCCTTTGCGCTGGGTGCCAGCAATGTGCCAGGAATTGTTGAAGCGCTCAGTAAATCATTTTGGTCAGGTGATGAGCCGCTTGCATGCCTTCACGCCGCAATCAGGGCTCCCAAGTCTGGTGATGGGAAATGGGGATCCAAGCAGCACCCCTGCAGCCGCACCACACACAGGCTGTTGCGTCTGTATTCTGCAGCCAAGCGTACATGCGCGTGATGGGCTAACAGTGCCAGCGACCATCGATTCGTATCGGAACACTTGAGGCGGAGTTGAGCACCAGACATATCTACAAGGACATGCAGACGCACAGGCAGCAGCAGCAGCGGCGGGAACCGGTCCTTTACTCGTGTATGCTGCCAGCTTGCATGCCTTGTTGTGCTGCTCATCACTCCCTGCCTGCCTCTGTGGCACTCGCACGGCGCAGGCTCGCTACATCGGCTCGCTGGTGGGTGACTTCCACCGCACCATGCTGTACGGAGGCATCTACGGCTACCCCGCTGACCTGAAGAGCAAGAACGGCAAGCTGCGCCTGCTGTACGAGTGCGCGCCCATGTCGTTCATCGCAGAGCAGGTGCGCATGCAGTACGGGCGGCCTTGCGGTCGGTGGTTGATTTGGATCAAGGGGGGGACACCGCACTGGGGGTTCTGGATGTTGTGCGTGCTCGCCATGGTGCTGCGGTCATGTGTTCCGATGAAAGGCTCCCGAATGCTGATCTGGGTCATGCGGTGTCCAGTAATGCACTACACTGTTTGGAATGCTTGTCTTGCGTTCATTCACCTGACCGTAGCGTTGCATCAGTCCTTCATGCCATGCAGCAAAACTGAATGTTCGGCTCCGTGTTTGCGCTTGCTCCTCAGGCGGGCGGCCTCGGCAGCACCGGCCAGCAGCGCGTGCTGGACATCGTGCCCGAGCAGGTGCACCAGCGCGTGCCGCTGTTTGTCGGCAGCAAGGGCGAGGTGGCCTACCTGGAGAGCTTTACCAAGAAGCACTAGGCAGCTAGCTACTAAGCAGCTACTTGTGGTGGCTAGCTGGTATTAAGCTAGGTTGTGGTGCCGTGGCCCTGCACGGAGGGCGAGAGCCAGCCCCGCTCGACTTGCCTGCACACCCGCTGCTGTGGCGCAATTGCGTGGCAGCATTCTCAGTGGGCATTTAGGCAACGAGAAGCTGGAGGCAGGCATCGCTTTCTGGGGCTGACTGGCGTGTCAGCTTTGTGTGTGTTTGACTGTGTGGTGAACGTGACTTCCTCTCTCCCAGGCGCAGAACGCTGCTGCTGGGCGCGGCTCGTAATACGGATGGCGCAGTGCTTGCATGTACCGGACCGCTCCCTAGTCCCCTACTACCCTGCACTGAGTGATCATGTGCGCGCGCCTGTGCGCTACCTGGCCGTGCTGCCTGCTGCCTCAATCGCATGCGAACATCCGCACGCCTTTGTGAGCTCGTGTTCTGCCTCAGGACACAATAGCCGTGACACAAGCCGGCTAGCTATGCCGGCATTATTCTTTTGAATTATTGATCGTGAATGGTGATGATGGCTGTCTCAGGACAGCCGAGCAATTTTGAGGTTGTGTTCGTTGGTGCAACGTGGGACGTATGCGGCGACGAGCGCGCCTGCTGGATGTCACCGTCGACGCCCCGCGCGTGTTTTTGCGTGCCGCTGCATTCGGGTGGCACTGTTACGATGTGTGATGCTTGTAGAACGCAAAATGGCCATGAGGCCAGCGTTTGTAACATTCCACTCGCCCTCACTGCCAGTCCCAACACAAAGGCACTGGCAGCAGTGGAGTCAGGTGCACGCTCGTCAGGTCAAGACGTGTCGCTTGTTGGTCACAGCGGAGAAGGGCATAATGGTGAATCCCACCATGGCAACCTGTGCAGTGTGTGGGCTGGCGCGAGGCTCATGCTGTGCAGCCTATGATTGTGGCGACATTAGCAAGGCCAACATTTGCACGGCAGCTGTGACTGACTTGGTGACAGGTGGTCTAACTCCCCAGCTAAGGGAGGCCAGCGTGCAAGAATGTAATGAATTTAGCTGCAGTATGACTGAACGAGGGTACTGCTATGTGCAGCGCATAGCGCACAATACCGGTCTGACACTACCGATAAAGCAATGTGTCATGTTGAATCGGGTGGACATGCGTATTGCTCAGCAATACAAACGCGCAAATTGGGGAGAGGATTTGGGCATGATGATCGCGGGTCCGGTGGCTAGTGGACTATTCCTGCTCCAGCGCGGCGGTCAAGTTCTCCTCCCACCCCAGCAGCTGCTGCGGCGCCGCATGCATATGGTAGGCCGTCACCAGGGCGGGGTTGGCCGCCAGGTTGCGCAGCTCCCAGCGCGGAAGCCTGCAGGGCGGCAGGCAGTGCGGCAAGCAGGGCAGACGGATATGCAGGGGGCAGGCGCACGGAAGTTGCCCCAGCGCAACGACAACACCACCGCACGTGCAGGTTTCGGGAACGGCCACAGCGCAGACGTGGGTCGCGAGGCTGTGTCCACAGTGCACAGCACACACTGCAGGTGCGTAACGGCAGGAGGGCGTGATGCTCACTGATGGCAGAAAACTCACTACAGCTGGGTGCAATGACTAATCAGTAATCAGTCAGGACTCATGGGTGAAGGGACAGCCCTGCATAATTGCATGGCACAGCCCACAGCACACAGCAGTGAACGCGGTCGATACAGCCGGCGCCCTTTGCCACCCCCACCGGCCCGCTCTGCTCGGCAGGCTCACTTGAACGGCCGCAGGATCGGCGGTACGGGGTACTGCATGGATGGGTCCCAGGCCAGCAGGCGCCCCGTGGCGGCGCAGCGGCGTGAGAAGAGGTCCTTGTAGGTGGCCAGCCACAGCAGCATGTCCTCCAGCGCGGCGCTGTCGGGGTGCGCATTGGGCAGGTCGCCGGCCGCCAGCGCGCCCGGCGCGCGCTTCTGGAAGTACGTGAGCACGCGCGTGGCGAGCGCGGTCAGGCGCCGGAACACCTGCGTCCGGGGGGAGTGATGAGACGTGATGCGCTGCGGCAAGACAGTCGGACGCTTGCATGCACCAACAACAGCGGCAGCTACATCAACACATTGAAATTTGTGAGTGGTGAAGGAGACAGAAAGCAGCAGCAAGGGACCTGCACTGGAAACTGCAGGGGATACAGTAGTGAAAGCAGGCTGGAAAAGATGTGATTACTGGCAATTCATCGGTTGCTGGCTCCATGATGGCAAGCATGTACGATGTGTCCCATACATACAACACAGACGAGAGGCCCTCCGGGGTCCGCCTAAGCCACTTCAGGTGTGGTTAGTCGCATGGTCACATGATTTGCATGCGTGCATGCATGCACGCAGGTCTAAATGTGTTGATTTGATAATTGATGCCCTCATCAGTGTCGCACCTGCAGCGTGGGTGTGGACCAGGGCTCCATGTCGGGCGCGCGCTCCACGCTGTCCACCGCCGCCCTCAGCAGCCCTGCGTAACCCGGCCGCATCAGCACCAGGCTGCCGCAAAACACCTTGGGGCACACCACGCGCAGCTGCGGGGGGCGGACGAGCAGCAGGACCGAGCAGCAGCAGCAGCAGCACATCACTGCGTGAACTGTCTAGTGCGACTGCTCATGCACACATGGAACTGGCACGGTGCGGGGCCACCCAAAAGCAGGGGCTTGCAATGGCAACACGCCGCCTCACCTATGAACTTCAGCCCATACACCTCACAACCAACAGGTGCAGCTACCAATCCGCACATGCTGACACATATGCACTGTCTCATGCACCCCCTGGGGAATTATTAGCACACGCACAGGCACACACACACGCATGTGATGTGGAGCGTTCGACAAAGCCTGGCGGCGCCCCATACCTCCACCGGCAGCGTGCGCATGTCGGTGATGAGGCTGCCCTGCGCGCCCATGAGGTGTATGTCCACGCCCGCGCCCGCGCCGCGAACACGCTCCACCACCGCATGTAGCTCCGCTAGGCCGCTGGTGTCCAGCAGCGCCGAGGGCGTCGGCGCCGGCGCCGGGGAGGCTGCCGAGGCGCCGCCAAGCACCGCCACGAGCGCATCTGCCGCACCGTCACCACCAGCCCGCACATGTGTGGGCATGAGTGTGGGCACAGGTGTGGCCATGACATCCTGACGCATGTTGCCAACACAGTAACGCCGTCTGCGGGGCTAGGTCGGTTGAATCGTGCATGTGGCGTGCGATTGTGCCATCGTCGAACGTGCCACAGCTGCATGTATGCGTGCATGCCGCAACGGTGCTGTGCATGCTGCAGGATGGCATACATAGTGCTGGGTGTGAGTGAGAGTCGCGTGCGGCCAAGCTGGGCACATGTTGGCCAGGCGCACTGTACAGGTCCGGGATGCGCGCGTGTGGCCTGGCAGACTGAGAGGGCCGTGTTGCAGGCAAAGCTGGTGTAAGAGCAGGGCGTGTGCTGATGCACTTTGGGGCCGCACCGGATGTCAGCCGCTTGGCTCGGCAGTCCAGCAGCGCCTGGTCCAAGCACTCCTCGAGCTTAAGGGACACGGCGCGACAGTGCGCCTGCAACGCCTTGCCAGGACCGCTTGGGCCTGACCCCTGTACGCCACCCTGCTGCTGCTGCTGCTGCTGCTGCTGCTGCTTTTTGGCAGAGATTTGAGTGGCTACCTGCAACGCCGGCGCTATTGCTGGCCAGGCGTTCTTGACAGCGTTCAAGCGGGTGTCGAGCGCCTGTGACATTCGCACGAAAACGAAGCTTGTCCTGAAGCGCTGCCTGGCAGTCGTGCACACACACAGGAGCAGAGCACGCAACCATGCATACCTGTATCAGCTTTCCAAACTTGGCCTTGCCAGAAGCGTTGGCCGTCAGCGTTGAGGCCTCCTCGCTTGCATACGTCAGGCTCATTCGCAGCTCTTCAAGCTGCCGGGGGGGGCACAAAAGACAGGACCAAAACGCTGCTTGTGCACACAAGGGTAAACAGCGCAAACCGTGTATGTGCCAACCACAGCTGTGTGCGTATGGCAACTTGCACGCAACGTCTGTGTGTTGCATACCTGTGCGATTGAGTCCTCCAGCATCGCAAGAGCACGCGGATCCGCAGGCGAGGCTGCCATGGTGAGAGTCCTGGTCGTGTCCAGTTGGGGAGCTTACGTTTCCCACATTTCCAAACGCTGCCAGCTACCTAAGTCGGTGGGGCGCGAACGACCAGCCTAAACCCCACTAAGCACAAGCTGCGAGGCGTGCGTGTTAGAAATCCCAGTGGCTCGCGCACAGTACCAGGCAAGAAAACCTCAGACATTAGGATAGCTCATCAAGTGGGGCGCCCTGAGATGGCCAGGACCTCAACAACATGTCCAGGTGGCTCAATTCGAAGGACAACGAACGGGCCCCCCTCTGACCGCACTCTGCGTTCACCATTGGCTGCATGTGTGAGTGGGCATGCATAAATCTCAATGCACGCTTGAGCAATATGTAACGCATCCCCCAATGTTGTGTACCAACGGCCCCAAGGCCACTGGGTGTCGCATCAGATGTACGAAATCAATCAACAGATCAAGGAGCAGCCACGCTCATGCAATGCTGCCCTAGAAAAACCCCAAGTGCATGCTTCAAGCAGCACAAGGTGGCAGCACCATGGGTTGCTGCACTTCATGGTGTGCGAATATCCAGTGGGGTGCAGGGTAGGCAGAAGCGCAGGAACACTGGTGAGTTCGAATCCGGAGGGGCCGACAGTACGATGGTAAAATGAGGCGTAGGATCAAGACAGGGGAGGCCAGTGTGGCGTACTGCTTCTTGTGGCATTGTGCATGCAGGAATTTGCTGATTGTGTCGTGCGTCGTGCATGTGTGGCACACACGTGAAAGCGCGCATCTCACCTGGGCAAAGATCACCTGGCCAGTGCATCGCACGATGTGGAGTGCGCAGATCTGTGGTGATGGAGGTAAGTTGCAAGGGTTTGTGTCGCTCTTCAAAAGGTCAGGGCTCAGGCCAAGAAAGCCCTTCCCTGGAGCCTCTCTTGGATCTACCAGCCCCTGTGCTTCCTCCTTGCCCCTCTCCCTCCCGCGATCCCCTTTCCGCGCACGCGCTCTCAAATCTTGTCCATCCTGCTACTCCGAACTTTTCTTAGCACGCCGGGAGCGTGAAGACTTTCAGGGAGTCGATTTTAGGTACATATCGTGGTGGGAGCAGCTGGAATGCAGTCCTTGCAGAAGCCCCAAGCGCCTGCCTGCAATGGCAGGCAGGTGTACAGGCTGGCTTTCAAGTCTGGCAGCGGGAGACAGGTGCCTTTGGCTCAGCCGTGCCGCTCCGTGGCGGCCATCCACGAGCAATCGAACAAGTCAGTCAGCATGCCGAACTTCCCTTTCTCCCGTATTGCGGGCCAGGAGGAGCTGAAGACCACACTGCTGCTCAGTGTTGTGGACCCTAACATCGGTGGTGTGCTTGTTATGGGCGACCGAGGGACCGGCAAGTCCGTTGCGGTGAGAAGGCAGGGCGGGAGCGCTGCAGCAAGCAGGCATGCACGTACGCTTCAGCAGTGGAGCGTCGTGTGTACAGGGGCGACAACCATAGAGATGCGAACCACAAGCAGCGGTTTGTGCAACGCTCCTTGTGGCATCAACCATCACCTTGTCCAGCGTTCTCCTCCGGTTGCTCATAACGAGCTGGTTGCAAGCGAACAACCATGCTCTGCACAGGACACATTATTAAGATCTTTAATGATGCACCTAAGACCTGTCACTGCCGGCAACGTCACCCCCTGCCATCTCTGAAATTAGTGCGTTGCACGTGTATGGCGCCCGCAGGTGCGTGCGCTCATCGATTTGCTGCCCGATATCGATGTGGTTAAGGGCGACCCGTTCAACTCCTCCCCCACTGACCCGAACCTCATGGGCCCATACATCCTGGACCGCTTTCGCCGCGGCGAGAAATTCCCTGTGACCAGGATGCGCACGCCCCTGGTGGGTGCCACGCATCAGCAACACGCGCGCTTCCGCCCTCCACGCATGCCACGCACAGTGGCATTATCAAAATCATGCAAAGCCGCTGCATTTGGCAGGCGTTTGGCAGTGCGGCAGAGCGTGCGCGTGTCTGAACGGGTCTATGTCGCTTCGCCGCAGTACATGCGGTGTCATGCACACCTGTCACCAGCTGCATGGCGCTGCCTGTGCAACCTGACACGCTCATACCGGCACTGCTGAGTCTGCAGCAGAGCTCATCTGTTGGCCTGCGCGTTAACCGCCTCCTGGGAGGCGATTACCCCGCTGCCATACAGCGCCCCACACCACAAGTCACAGCCGGTGTCTGCATGCAGGCGTAAAGCAGCACATGGGCCTATCCCGCGTGCGCCTGCATGTGCGCAGGTTGAGCTGCCGCTGGGCGCCACGGAAGACCGCATCTGCGGGACTATTGACATTGAGAAGGCGCTGATGGAGGGCATCAAGGCGTACGAGCCCGGACTGCTGGTGGGTGCGGGGTGGGTGGGTTGGGGGGCATGCGCATGAATGCACGCGCGTCAGAACGAGGCGCCTGTGGGGCTATGCAGTGTGATTCCCGTGGGTCGTGCAGTGTGCGTATGCGCAAGGATAAAGACTGCGTGCACGTGTGCGCGCAACGCACGTGGTGGTCCAAGGGGCCGTACAGAAGCACGCTTGTGCGCGCTGCCAGGCGGTGCATTGCGTGGTGTGGCTGGCACGGAAGGGAGGGATATTGCAGAGACCTGGTGGCAAGGCGCATGCCTACGTAGCAAGCCAGGTTCACTCGCTCACTCTCAGGAGGATGTAGCGGGACGTGTCGAAGGCACCCACGGCAATTGCTGGTGCTGCTGGTGCCTTCTTGCACAGTCATGAGCCCAGCCTGTGCCCTCCATGAAAACGCAAGCATGCACACGTAACGCAAGCATGTATGCTGCACAAGCTGCTTGGCTGCTCGTGTGTAGGTAGTGGCTCGCCCCTCGGCTGCCTTGGTGTGGGCTGAAGCCACACATGCACACGCCTTGTGTGCGTGCTGCGTGAGCGTGCTGACCCTCCTGGTGCGTTGGCCCGGCATGAATGTGTGCGCCACACTACAGGCCAAGGCCAACCGCGGCATCCTGTACGTGGACGAGGTGAACCTGCTGGATGACGGGCTGGTGGACGTGGTGCTGGACAGCGCAGCCAGCGGCATCAACACGGTGGAGCGCGAGGGCATCTCCATCGTGCACCCCGCCAAGTTCATCATGATCGGCTCGGGCAACCCAGCGGTGCGTGAGGCATGTGCAGTACATGAGAGCTTATGAGACCCCGTGAGGCAGCAGTTGCGGTGTGGGCGTCAGGGAAGGGCGCGGTGCGGTGGAGCGCGGGTGGGGAGATGTGGGTGCGGCAGGGCGGATGGGGTCGCAGGGAAACCAGGGCTGCAGGGCCGGCATCCTGTCTGCGACCGATGTAAAAGCTGCAATCGCTGTGGTGCACATGCTGGTTGCTGAGGGAGATTGACGAAATGTTGAAATGATCGAGGCATCTTGTGCGTGCTTGTGCTGAAGTGGGTCTGTGCTGGCTGATCAGCGTACCATGTTACTGTAGCACCTGTATACGATGGCGTAGCTGTGTCGCCCACGGCAGCCAGCAGCCCATCACCCATGCATGCGCTTCAGATTGACGACTTCAGATCTCCGCTTCAGATATTCCGCTCTCGCTAATGCCGCCTGCTGCCTGCTGATGGTGTCTGTTTAGAAATGTTTGGTTCCCATGGGGCCATGCGGTATGCTTTCTGTGGGGCCATGCAGTGTGCTTATGTTATGCGTGCTGATGGTGTGTGTGTGCGCACCGCAGGAGGGTGAGCTACGCCCCCAGCTGCTGGACCGCTTTGGCCTGTCGGTGCAGGTCAGCACGCTGCAGGACTCGGCGCAGAGGACGCAAATGGTGCTCGACAGGTGGGTGTGCCGCTACGGCAGCGCGGCTGCGGCTGCGGCTGTGGCTGCGGCTGCGGCCGCTGCGGTTGCTGCTTAGCTGCGTGGACGATGTGTGCTTGTCACTTGGTCTGGCTGAGAGGCACCTGATACAAACGCAGCCCCTGTGCAAGGGAAAGAGTCCCTGCCCGCAAGGTGATTGCTCATGCAGCCTCATGTCAGCCACAGCTCACGATACAGCCTGAACAGCTGTCTGGTCAAACACATGAGCCTTGCATGTGCATAGCGCACTCGCGACCCAGATGGTTGCAGATGATGCCAGCAATCCTCCTCCCATGCACCCTTGATCCCTCGCATGCATGCACTGTGTGCATGCAGGCTGGCGTTTGAGCAGGACCCCGACGCCTTCATGGCCAAGGTCGAGCCTGACCAGCAGGCGCTCACCAAGAAGATCACGGACGCGCGCAAGCGCCTGCCGGGCGTCAAGGTCCCCTACAACCTGCAGGTACGTGCGGGTCAGAACTCAGAAGCAGCTGCACCAGCCCGGCCTCGCTGATGTGCTCGCTGCACACGCATGTTGGCGCAGCGCTCGTGTGAGCTGCCCCGGAACTCATGGCTGCACAGAGCTTGGCTCAGCGGTTTCCAAATTGTAGTATGGAGACAGTACAACATTGAGGTCCTCAGAAATGCTTGCAAGGCCTACAAGCTTGCTAACACCCCTGACCTTTGACTTGCACCCGCATTGACCACAAGGTAGCGTCTGGTATGAGTCAGCACTTCACCGCCAGAATTACGCATGCCTGCCATAGCCCAAAGCTGACCACAGGCCTGTATTGAGATGTCTGTATTTCTTGGATACTGCTTCCCTCCCCGGCCCTCCAGCTCCTGATCAGCGACATCTGCTCGCGCCTGGAGGTGGACGGGCTGCGCGGCGACATCGTCATCAACCGCGCCGCCAAGGCGCTGGTGGCGTATGAGGGCCGGGCCGAGGTGACGGTCAAGGACATTGAGCGCATCATCTCGCCCTGCCTCAACCACAGGTGGGCAGGGGCAGGCGGCAGGGGGCGACTAGGAGCGGGCCGCGTACTTTGCACACAACGGTCCATCGATGCCTTGCCGTACATGTTTTGAAATACTGTATCTATCAGCGTATGCTGTCACAAGCTTGCATAGCCTGTGGCGCACTCCGGCACTGCTTGCTTGTAGGCACTCAATAGCCACTAGGTGCATGCGGTATGGACAGAAGGTGCTTGCGTCGTACAAGCTATGGATAAAAAATGATAGTTGCCGACTTGCAATCGGCATGCGTGAGCATATCTACAGCAATGTTCATTGCGTAAGTGTGCCACAAACCAGTTCCACTGCGGACTGTGGTGGATCTGGCATGCCTGGCGTGTCCACTCGCGCCTGATCCACCTGAGGCCTGAGCAGTAAGCAACATCGCAGCATGTGGCAGTCCCGCAGCAAAGTTTACGACATCATTTTCTCCACGTATCATGCCCGCCGTGCATGCCCGCACATGACTCACATTGCTCCCATGTTTAACTCTGGCAGCGAATCCCTATGGTAAACCCCTTCTACCCCTTGTCTGTCATTCACTAATTCCCATCCCCTGCCCCCTGCAGGTTGCGCAAGGACCCCCTGGACCCCATTGACAACGGCACCAAGGTGGCGCTGCTGTTCAGGCGGCTGACGGACCCAGAGATCATCCGGCGCGAGGAGGAGGCCAAGAAGGCAAAGGAGGAGCGTGAGCGCAAGGCCAAGGAGGCGGGCGGCTCGGGGGCGGCGCCAGAGGCGCGCGCTGGCAAGAAGGCGGGCGCCTGGGCCGGCCTGCCGCCCGCCCGCAAGTAGATAGACGGCTGTGCTACTGCGCTATAGTACCTCACACTCACACGTAGATGCGGTTGACACCCTGACACCCTGTGGATCACCCTGGGCCCCACCCTGGGCGCCACCCTACTAGGCTGATTGTTACTCCGCTCGTCCCCTCCCTCAAATGCTGTGAGCGTGGGCCAACCTTTGACCAACCTTTGGCCAACCTTTGACCAAGGGGCGTGCTGACACACAAGGAAGTTCTGGAGCTATCAGTATCGGTCTCCTATCGGACAAGCGCTGTAGTAAGCCGCTTCCGAAGACCCCTGACACCCCTGACGGAACTGTGGCGTGCCTCGCCCTTGCTAGCCTGTACGCTACTGGCTCGCCGACCCGATAGACTCGGGCCCGATTTTGTGCTGTGCCCCCCCATTAGGGCTGCTGCCTCACGGTTGCAGCCTGATCGGCAGCAAACCCACATGCCTGTGCCGCAGCGTGCACGAACTGCCGCCACCCCACCAGGTGCAGCGCAATGACGCGTACACACCCACCGCTTCCACCCATACCTGCCCTGGCCCTGCCCTGGCAATAGCCTGCCGCTGAAACGCGTGGTCAGGCACCTGCCCTGGGCGCAGCTTGCTGCGGCTTGCTGCGGGGCAATGCAAGCAGGTGCGCCTGCTGCCCAACAAGCTGCCCCCCCAAATCCTGTCTGTTGATGCACCTCTGTGATGCACGTCTCGCATTTCTATTTTCCCAGTTCATGTGCACTTTGGTGCGGCAACCCTCAGATCTTAGTAACCATGCACCACGCATGTGTGTAACGCAAATTGATCCGTTCTTGGCCACTGCAATACTGGCTAGGCCCAGGCTTTACACATACCATTTGGCACGCATGCCAGGTCCTGCACCGGAAGTACAGGTCCTTAGCGAGTGTATGGGGTTCGTGCAGCTGACAAGGTGACAAGGGTGGGTGAACGCAAGTCCATGCTATGGTGGGTGAAAAACTCATGTGCGGTGATTGAGTAGGTGAGTGGATATGTTTGTGTGCATGGTGGGTGTAATGATGCAATCCATGCCAAGTGCATGATGTTAGCATGGTTCAGAATACCAAAGCAGCGCAGTGGTGCCATGCGTGCAGGTGCGTGTTGATACCCGCATGCACGGTTGGGGGAGCCATGCCACACGCATCCCATCCCACAGATGCATCCAGCTGGGCGAATCGCTCATCTCAGCATGCCTGTTGCGGGGTTGACGCCCACGGCAGGCCCCACCAAGTGGCAAACCACAGGAGAAAGCGCACTATGCGATAAAGGGCATGTCAATGCTGCAAGCATTGTCTACGCCTGCAATCCGGCCGACACACTGGATGTGCCAAGGATGCCTGCGCAACCACACCAAAGCCCATGTTGTATGGCAGCAGGTAACGAGGCAGTCAGGGCCATGCTAGCCAGTGTGCGAAATTGCCTCGGTTATGCACTGCTGATACGCCCGTGCGCCGCAAAACTGCCTAAGGCTGCAATTTGTCAAGACACCACAGGGCGCTGCCGCCATGCTGCCAGGCAGGAACAGGACGCAGTCGCCTCGTGCTGGTGAGGGCATGGGTGGAGCGGCGTGCTGCGTCCTGGCCCCGCCTACACGTGCACTCCCTGGGCGCGTGTCGGGCCGCCAGCAGCGCCACTGCAATGTGTCCTCTGTGCGTGTGCCTATACGGCAGTGCGTTCCGCCAGTCCGCGCTCCCAGTGCGTGCTATCGCTCCACTGTTGCTCCTGCTGCATGCTGTGTTGGACCCATGACCAGTGCGCATGAGGCCATGTACGAAGCTTGTCAGTCATCAGTAAGCATCTTCATCAGGCCGGTTGCGGCGCAGCCAGCTCACCGCACGTACACGCCCATGAGGCCCATGATGATGACCGTGATGCAGGTGCTGGCCTGGCGCGTGTTGGGCCCCAGGAACGGCGCAAGAGGTGTCGTCAGCAGCGCCATCACCTGCACAGCCATCACGCCGCCGCAGCCAGCCAGCCAGCAGGATACGCTTGAGACCCATCATGACGTGCAGGAGGCCTTTCATGCTTACCGTAGTTGCAAAACCGCCACGCACAGCAACACACAGCTGCTGCCATGTCGCATGCACCTGGCAGTGCACTTGTTCAGAGGCCAGCCTGCCTGCATGCGTATACGGCATAGCCGTGTATATTTTTGTCTTGGTTTTGCATTTTCAATGTAAGAACTGTTGGTGTCATAGCGCCAGCGCCTGCGCCTCACCCCGCATGCCAGCGCCAGCGTGCAGAGCGTGGTGAAGAGCGCGCCCACGATGGGGTTGCCGCCAAAGTACGGCCCCTCGGGGTCGGCCTTGACGCGCTTGCTCTGGAACTTGTACACCGAGTAGGCGAATGTGCCGGCCAGCGGGAAGGACTGGTCCAGGGAGAACAGCGCCCTGCGGTGGTGAGTCGGAAGGGCATAGAGCAGACGATGAGAACGCTGCGGGATAGCGCAAACGGGTGGGTTAGTGAATACGCATGCGGGTGACAGAAGATGAATGGGCCTCATAAGGCATGCAACTGCAGCCGACTTCGGGCCAGCATTGCGAATGGCCGGTGATTGATGAGCATGCATGTGCGAATGCATGCAAAGCATTCATACACGCGTTTGGACGCGAGGCCGGGGTACGCAATCCGCAATACCAACCATGAAGGCACAGCGGTGCTGGAGCATGCGGTTTGACATTAAATGATATGCTACAGCAGGCTAAGGCATGCACTGTCATCCTGGGTTTTGGGGAACCCAAGACCACAGTGCGCAAGCGCCAGCGCATTCGATGGGTAAGCTGTCTGATAACCACCGCTGCACCGTCCTCTAGCCGGTGCAGTGCTGCTTGTGAGGGGTGTATGTATGCCAAACACATGCGTGCATGTGATACAGAGGCACATTGATTATGTGTCAAGCCCAAGATGGCCACGCTGAGTGTGTGCCACCTGCCTGAGCTGAACCGCCAGCCTATGGCACGCATGGCACGGATGTGTTTGCTCCAGTGCAGCGCGCACCACTCACCACAGCGCCATCGCGGCATACGGCATGCCCTCGTTTATCAAGCCCACCAGGGATATCGTTGTGTCAAACATATCGGTCAGTCGCGAGAACACAGAGGGCTTCGGAGCCGCAATCGCCTCTCCTCGCCGCCCGGTGCGGGGTGGCCGGAAGCCATACTTATGGCGGCTCTTGTAGTGCTCCTGTGTGTTTCCACACGCATATGCGTCAAGGGGAGTCCAAGGGGAGTGCGTGCTGAAAAGAGGTTGCTGGTGCTATCTTGGCAACACTTACCGCCATGACGGTCTCATACGCAAGCTCCACAGACTCTCGGCTCTCCTCATGCCACTTATATAGCTCAACCAGATAGTTCTTTGCGTCTACAACCTCCTCAATGTCTGCTTCCTTGCTCACGCCAAGCAACCTGCCACAGCCGCACGTTGATCGAGTCAATGGGCAAAACACGGATGTGTGACAGCACAAGCCTGCGGACCCCTTCATGACAACAAACCAACGCTGCGCGTCAAGCTTACTTGTATGGGTCACCTTCCCGTCGCCGAGCAAAAGGCTTGTAGTCCAATTGCTCTGCGGTTTTATCGTGCTGGTCCCCGCTGGAGGCGTCAAAAGCTGCTGAAGCCCCAGGGGCGATGTTCAGTTGATGTCTGAGCAACCTGAAGACAAACGAGCACAATCCTTTTAGCACAGGAGCATTTCACCTTACACGAGCAAGAGGAATTGCACAACACGAGCAAACCCAAACCTGGGGCAGCGAGAGGGCCGACAGACACCAAGAAAAGTCGAAGCTGGAGCCCTAGGAATAAGCGGTGTTGTTGTTGTGCGCCCAGACGCGCTCGCCCGCGCCGAGGCATTCATTTTGTTGGAATTGCTGACCCCGCAGACCTCTGAAGTTTGTCCCAGCTATAGACAGAAACGGGATATCAACTTTAGAACTTTGCTTCCTATGCGAAAATGTCCGCGCGTGGGCAGTAGGGTGTCGCCATGGGGCCCGGATGTGCCGCGCTGAAGACAAACTCTCTAGATTCACAGGCCCTGCTCCAGGAATGGCAAACGGTCTGCGGCCAGTCCCTGTCCGGCACACGGCAGCGGCAGCATCAAGGTGAATGCAAATGGTGGAAGTCCTTGCGTTTATGCACACTGCCCATGGTGTCGCTGTTGCGGCGGGTGCGCGTCAACTGGATTGCGACCGTGCCCGGAGAATGCTTTGCCCGCTGGTCGGCTGCATGGACCTAGCAGTACACTGGCTTCTGACTGTGCACCCCACAAGTGGATGCAACCCCCTGGAAGGATAGCTGCTGTGCCTCGCGGCAGCATGCGAGCATGCAGGCACAATGCCGTCAATTCCTCAGTCGTACTGATTCCCGGACCGGGTTTCAGGCCTGGCGTCATCATCATCGGGCAGTGCTTGGCGCCTGGTGCCAGGAATCCCCGCATCATGCAGATGCAATTGAACCTTCCCATTCTTTCTGCCATCAGGTAAGCATTGCACTGATCAACAATTGGTGATTTCGACATCTGCAATCAATCACTGAGTGTGCCTTGACACTGACTCAACGGTTGGGGACAACTCCGATGTCAAACATCAGCATTGCACATGCCTTCCAGATCCAGCCAGACCATGGTAAATTGGTAATCCGCAGCTGACACACTTGCATCGTATGGGGTTCACGTGCCTGTCGCATCATGCCAGCAGGCTCAGCAGCACGAACAGAAAGCCAGCCGACCACAGCACCGCAGCTGTGATGCCGTTCACCAGCAGGTATTGTGTGCTGTCGCCTGCAGGCATCTTCCAGGGCGCAGCCGCCCGCCCGCCCTTCATAAGATACCACACGCCCCTGCTGCTGGCACCGCTGCCCGCACCTGCGCCCGCTGAAGGGGTGCTGTGGCTGGAAGGGCACACATGGTGCAGCCCCTTGCTGTTGTCAGCGGCGTCTGCGCTGCCGCTGCATGTGCCTGCGCCTGGGCTTGCGCTGGCAGGTGGCTCTGGCAGGTCCGCCAGCCCCTCAGGTGCCTGGGGCGTTGGCTGGCCTGGTTGTAGCAGCAGCAGCGGTGCAGGTAGCTGGATCGATGCCATGGGGCCTGCAGCGTGCGCCCCGGCATGTCCAGCCAGCAACAGCATTAATGTGGATCATGGCAAGCGCCGGCTTGGGGTGTGCATGTACATGCACTCATAGGCAAGGGTGTGAAACTGTGCTGAGCCCAACCGCATATCTACACTCGCGTGTCTGGAGTGCACTGCAAACAGCGCTCCACAGCCTGTACTACGGTACCATTACGGACGTGGCATCAGTGCACCACACACACACCCATGAAGCTGTGCATCACCTCTACAGCCTACTGCAATAACACTGCTTCGTGACAGCTTCAGCCTGCATGGCACTGTTAGACTGCCTTCCACGCACCTAAGACAAGGCTGCGCCAGTGCAGCCAGTGGATGCCGTCAGCGCCCACCACAACCGCAGGGTACTTCGCATGCACAGGCACAGCTGCTGAGGCGTACACTGTGCGGTGCACCCAACTGGAGGGCTGCGAGCTTGCGTGTGCCAAACTTAGCTCCACTGCCAAGAGCGTCGGGCTGCAGGAAGGCTCGGGCCTGCACATGTTTGAACAACTTGCTATGCTGCTGGTTTGTGACACAGACCTGTGCTCTGCGACTACTTCACCTCAGCTCAGACATTCTGGGTGCGGCCATACTCACAGCTCCAAGTCGACCTTTCCAAAGACTTGAATCGCTGGGCTACCTGCACAATCAGCGTCCCGTCAGCTGCAGTCAGCCAAGTGCACTGAGTGTGACAAGCCTTAACCGCCACACTCAGTGAGCACAAACCCACCAGGCTTTTGTAGCTGCTGCACCTGGTAGGGGTCAACGAAAACTGCCGGATGCAGTACCTGCAAGACGGTGATCTGCAACACGGAAACGCGCGACACCATCAGCCCCAACAACGCGTGTCGTCTTGTCTTGCTGGTTGGAAAGCAGGTTGGAAACTACACTGCACAACATTTCACACCTTGGCCCTGGCAAGGTGCTCGACAGCGTTGCTGGGTACTGCAAGCAACAGAGAGGGTTTACACACCAGCTCGAAGTGCAGGGTCCGGTGTGCGCCAGACCTGCCACACAAGACACGTGAACAGAGTGGATACAGGAAACCTAGGGGTTCAGGACAACGGTCCATGCTGCAGTTCTTTCCAGGTCGCACCCTTGCAGGGTAGCGTTCAGGCAGTCCTTAGCAGAGAATGGGGGCGCCTCTTGTGAGGCGGGGTCCAAGCCGAAAAGATCGGGGAGTTCTGCAAAACCAAACGTGCCAAGAAAGAATCACATACGATTCACTCCCAAGCAGTGAGTGCGGAGTGCACGACATAGGAAAATCAAAAGCGCGCTGGACACCAACCGGCTTCAAAACCACCCAACACGGGGAAAGACGGCAGAGCAGGGGATGGGGCGGTGTCTGTGTGAAGCGAGCTCAAGAGCAGCATCGGCAGAAACAAAGCACTCAGCCAAAGCGAGGTGCCAAGTGTGTCTGGCATCATCACGTTGTTTGTCAAAACGTCAAAGAAACAGGTCACGAAAGCAAAAACCAAACCAAAACACTCTGCTTGTTCACTCTGGGTTATTGTAAGTAGCATATGGCATATTGATCACGTACGACCGAAGCGGGGGGACCAATACTATACACCGAGGGAGTGGGAGTGGGCCGGGCAGGGTTCATTGGGAGGATAGATGCATGTTGTAACGCCGTTGTTCATGTCCTTGTTACATCGGCATGTCGTGTTGACGCAGAGCTGACCTGACGCAGCATGAGACATACTCGGGACAACCTGGTCAGGGGGTCAGGCAATAAACTGGTCAGGTGAAGGGGGCGGTCGCAAAGACGCTGTCCCAGCCAAGCTCGGCGCTGCCTTGCCGACCCGCGGCCTGCAGCGACGACATGCTGGGCAGCGGCACGGCAACAGCCCCCGAGGCAGACACAAAACGCGTGCTGCTTCCGATGCTTGCGGCCTCCGCGGCTGCAGTGGGCAGCGGCGCGGCGTCCAGCTGGAAGGGGTCCCATGCCTTACCGGCGTCAGTTGGCACGTTGTACGGGTGCTGCGGGGCAGCGCTGCCGCCACCGGCGTTCAGCGCCGCCGTCAGCGCCGACATGCCCGGCGTGTGGGTGAGCGAAGACAGCGAGGGGCTCTTGATCATTCGGTTGCTGGGCCTCGACTCCAGAGGCGGTATGTCAATGGTCAGCGGCGCGGGATGGTCGCGCTGGTGCAGGATGCTGAGCGGCCGCTGCGGCGCTGGCGGCTGCTTGAGCTTGGCGCCGTCCGCGAGGTCGAGGATGCTGGCGGCCGCCGTCTGCGCACGCGCGTTGGACTTGGCGCGGTCGCGCTCGCCCGTGAGCTGCGCCCGGTACGGCGCGCCCTTGGCCTCGCCGGCGCCCAAGCCGCCGCCAAAGCTGTGGCCGAGCTGCAGGCGCAGCCCCGCGCGGCCCGCGTTGATGCCCTGCAGTGCGCTGAAAGAAAGGGTGCTCGCCTCAGGGCCCAATGCCGTGCCCCGAGGCGCGTTCGTAAGCGGGGATGCGGGGTTGGCGGGTGACGGCAAGCCGTGAGCGACAAGCTGAGGCTCGCTGGCCGCGCTGTTGACCGTGCCGCTAGCCATGCGATTGGCGTCCACCATCACACCCTTGAAGAAATCCCGAAATCCCTGGGACGCTGCAGCGGTAATGGGTGCGCCGTTGGCACCCCGGGAGGCATGTGCTGCGTCGGGCGCTGCCTGCTGCGCAGCCGCAGCCCTGGCCGGGACAGCAGTGCTGCCGCCGCCCGCTGCAGGGCCGCCGTTAGCGGGGCCCTCACGCGGCGACTGGCGCAGCGGGGTGCCCAGCGCGGGCGCCGCAAGCGCGTTACCGCCAGCTCCTACTGCGCCGCCGCCGGCGCCTTTCGGGCCGGTGTGGAATATGCGCTTGAAGCCGTCCGTGATCTTGACACCCACACCCGGGCCACGCCCGCCGCCGCCGCCGCCGCCGCCAAGCGCCTGGAGCATGTGGCCAAACTTTGACTGCGCCGGCTGGTGACCGTGCTGCAGGTCAGGGTGAAAGCCCACCGCCGCAGCCCTGCCGTCAGCGTGCAACCCAGCAGTCAGTGGGCCTGGCGCGCTTAGGGGCGCGTCATCCGTGGAGTTGGAGTGGGACTGCGGCGAGTCCCGCGCGAGCGCCTGCTGCGAGTTGGAGGTGGGGCTGGGGCCGCCGGCGTCCGCGTGCGAGGGGTCCATCGCGCGCTGGATGGACGACGCACTGCTCTTGGCGAGGTTGGGCGCGGTGGCGCCGCCGCGGTGCAGGCCCCCGGCCTCCGTGGGGCTCTGCTGGTGGTGGTGGTCGGCGGCGGCGATGGCGGCGTTGCTGGGGCTGGGCCGCAGGCTGGCGGGCGTGGCAGACGCGGAGGGGACGACGCCGTCGCTGGTGCTCTGCTTGAGGGCGGCGTACGCTGGCGGCTCCCTCAGGAAGTTCAGGTTGCTCAGGCCGGGTTTCACCGCAGCTGTAGCAATGCGAAGTACAGACAGGACACACACCAGCAGACTCATCGCTTCCATGTTGCATGTTTGTTCAGACCCAAGCCAAGGCTGAGCAATATGCAGCAATCCAAGCGTGCGTGCAACCAATGTGGCTTCGGCTGATCCTGCTGCGTTCCGCTCAATCGCCAACCCGCATGGCATGGCACGAACCATGATACCATGAGTGCTACCTGCAAATTTGCTGAAGCAACGCCCAAGCGGCACGCTTGGCTGGCTGCCCCCAGCACATTCCCTCTTGCACCCTGACCCAGCTCAAGCGCCCAGCTGTATTCAGGCACTCACCATCGCTCTTGAGCTTCTGCACAGCCAGCCGCTCCACCTCCAGGCGGTCCACCTCCACAAACAGGTCACGCAGGAGCACCTCCACGTCCTGCTCGGACGCATCTGCACGAAGCATTAATATCGTACATGGGAGGAACAGCGCAAAGACGATGGTCGGGAACGAGCCTGCCAGCAGCAGCTCTGCAAGACCCACACGCATGCCGCATGCAGCTGCTGGCTCCATGCAGCCGCCAAGCGGCAAACCTTTCTGGGCACACCAGGGTGAGATGCTTATGGTTGCCTGGTTACGTGTGGTCAACCACATGCGGGGAGGGACGGTGGTCAACCGGTGAATCGGTACAACTCTGACATCCCCAAGATGGCCTCGCGACGCGCACACAGACATGCAGAGTCAGGACTACTCACTCTGCACATTTCGTTATGCTTACCTCGTGGCGTGTACCCCTCCCTGCCGTCCCGCAGCTCCTTGAACTCGTTGCTGGGCTTGGACTTGTGCCTGTTGTGCAGCTTGGCCAGCTTGGCCAGCAGCTCCGGCTTGTCCAGCAGGTCGGAGACCTTGGCGGCCACGCGCTGCGCGCGCTGGTGCTTGAGCTGCTCCAGCCGGTCCTCAAAGGGGTGCGCGAAGCAGCAGTGCTGCTCCTCAGCCGCCTCCACGCGCTCCAGCACGAAGAACGCAAACAGCTGGCTCTGGCGCATCTGCTTCAGGAAGGCCTGCATCTCCACGCTGCAGCTGCTGCACGACACAACAGGTCAACAGGTTTGCACACGCATGGTGAGGGAGTGAGCGAGCAACCTGCACCTGGGACACCTTGTTAGACCGCTTGTGAGATGCAGGACTGCAGGGTGGCGCTGGCGAGCGCCGTGCAAAAGAGTGCATGCACATTGCACAATGTGGTACGCATGCGTGTGTTGCATGCAGGTAGCGTATGTGCGCAGGCCGCTGCTGCTTACTCCTGCGAGAAGCTGACGTGGTCGAACCAGCTCCTCCTGCCCTCCAGGTACACCTCCTCCCGGTCCTTGTCCTTGTCAGCGTTGCGCGTGCTGGACGACCCACGCGCCAGGCCCCGGCCCTCGCCCGCCTTGCGCACGGGCTTGGGCGCTGGCGCTGGCGGCCGGCCCGGCTTGATGTGCTTCTGGTAGTGGCCAAACACACGCACGTAGTACTCCATCATCACACCTGCGCAGGCAATGACAAGGAACAGCGTCAGACCGTGCATCAAGCATCGCTCAAGGAGGAGCAGTAAGAACTAGGGTGGAGAGTGGGGTTGAGAGGATGCCCGATGTGGGGGCCTAGGTGTTGGGGCATTGGGACAGACCACAGCAGGGCGGCCCTGGACCTGAATGCAGGTGTGGGAGCCATTTCCAGGCTGTGGCCCACGAGGGGCATGCATGCGGGTCTGTGTGTGGGCGGGGGAGAAGTGCAGATCCCATGTGGGTCACCACTGTGCAGCCTCAGTGGCTGTCGCAGCTTAGCATTCTCCGCACCTCATGATCAACGTGTGTCAAAATGCCAGGCCCAGGCGATGTGGGTCACGCCATGCATGAGCTGGTGGGGGTGCTGGACCGCAGTTTGCAGCAGCACAAAGCTCCATGCGTCCGACAGCCAGTGCCCACACGCGGGCAAACGCTCACCCGCAATGACCGCATTGCACTCTGTCTCTGTTGGACTGCGGAGCTTGGCCTTGATTGCGGTAAACGCCTTGAGCAGCAGGCCGCGCCACGGCAGCAGCAGCGAGTCGTCCCGCGAGTCCCCGGGTGCGGGCGTGGTCTTCTTGAGGTCCAGGTCAACCAGCACCACCGTCTCCATGGGTATGTACCTGGCCTTACGAAGCAGGTCAGCTGGCAGGCCCAACATGAAGGGCATCGAGGCTGCCAGCACGTCGACCAGCTTGTCTGGCAGGAGGGGCTGGAAGATGTGCTGCCAGCTGCGCACACAGCAAGCAACACAACAGGGGGTGCGAAACAGGGTCACACGGTGACTCGACCCTGGCAGGTTGAGGAAGCACGAAAAGCTGGGTGTCCGTGTCGTTGCACGCTTGGCGGGTCGTGTGCAGTGCACCGTACCTGAACGGAAACAGGAGCGCCTGCGCTGCCTGAACAGCTGCGGACACAGTTTCTCTGGAGTGAGAAATAAACAGCACGCGGCGCTCCAGCAGCAAGGCCCCTAGCAACAGGACTAGCTGCTCCGGAGAAAGGTGCCACAGCAGCGGCGCCATAGAGATGCCACTGTTCCACTTGCCGTTGCCGTAGTCCTTTGGAACCTGCAGGGTTACGCTGTCTTCAAACCTGCAACGCACCGAAACTTCAACAGTTTAGACCCATGCTGACCCCTCGCTACACAGCAACCAAACACATGCGCCAGCTTGACTGCTCACCCGCCGGCCATGTCCCCTGAGCCTGCGGTGCTGATTATCGACTTAGGAGGACTGGCGCCCAGCGGCCCAGCAGCTCTGGGTACAGGAACCCTGTAGATAAGCACGCCAGAGGGCAAGAGATGAAGCTTGCAATACTGTGCACAAGCGTGTTGACTGAGCGCCAACACTCCGAGGCTCACCTGATGACTTGCCCTGGGTCAGGCAACCCTTGCAACTGCTGCGTGAGCTCCCCCATAAACTGGCCCAAAGCTGATGGTGGTGGTAGCTGCGCAATACCAGAGTCCAATAGGTGCTCTAGTCCGTTGGCCCCGTTCCTGAGGATCTGCTCGGCGGTGAGGAGCACCTGACACAGCGTGCAACAGAAGCAACGTTAGCCTTCATGGCGGCCGCCAAGGACCCTTGCATCGCATGAGCAACAACATACCCCACAGCCTGTTGCATATCTCACCTTGGCGAACAGGCTGCACCAAGGATACTCGGACACGATGCACAGCACCTGAGGCAGGCGTAGCTTGGGACCGATGGTCTGGCCCCCCACTTGTGCGATGGGCGGGAGGATTTGCCGGCAGAAGCCAGCATACCTACGTGCGTTGCTGAGGGTCAAGACGAAGGTGTAGTCCTGGCAATGGGCACACAAATGCAAGCACAACAGGTTGAGGGCGTGAGGTGGTCGGGGTGGGAGGCTACGCACGACGGGCAAGCGTGGCACACAGCCACCAGGTTGAAAGGTTAAGCACACACCTCAGCTGCGAGGAACTCTTTCGGCTGCACTGCTTCCGGTCCCAGCGGGTAGCAGAAGTGGGTTATTTGTGACTGGTTGCCATCATTTATCACATCATCCTCGTCCTGCGACTTGAACCGCAGGTACACCTCTGGCGTCCGAGTGAGCCCTGCCTGCTGGAGCCGCGCCACAAAAAAGTAGACGAGCACCATCTCTCCTGGTGTCACAACAGCAAGGTCTGTTGTGCGGTCATCACAATAGCATGAGTCGGCTCCGTCGCTACGCTGCAGAGCAGCCGGAGCGTAAGAGGAGGCTAGGCTTACAGTATTCGAAGTCTCATTGTGTGCTGGTCAATTGAACAAGGGCATCTTGCGGCTGGTTTTGTATAGGACGCGCTGGAGGCACACGTTGGGATGTCGGGATTGAAAGCTGAAGCTGATGCACACAAAAGGGTCCCTAAACCACCCACATCACAGCACATCTGGTGTAGAACGGTATGTGACTAGTGCGAGCGGCACCGCGAAGAAGCATAGTGTCACCACAACAGCACACACACACACACACACGCACACACAGGCACCGGGAACGGCACAAGCCAGTCCAACATGCACGCTATTTATTCACTAGCATGCTACAAATTCTTGGGCTTCGTTGTGCTCCATCCCTTGAGCTCGTGCGTGAAGGCAGCCTCGTATGTCCGCAGCGCCGACTTCTGCTCATCATTAAGTACTGGTGGCAGGAAAAAGGCCGACTTGAGCAACATTTTTTGCGTCTCCGATAAGTGCGTAGGAAAGAGCAGCTCAATCTGGAGGATGAGGTTGCCTTTGCCACCGCCTGGCTTTGGCAGGCCCTCCCCCGGTACGCTGACCGTGGAGCCCGGGGTCATGATGTCGGCGATGGGCACCTGAAGCTTGCGGTCGTCCAGTGTCTTGACCTCGATTGAGGTGCCAATTAGGGCGTGGTGGAGGGGCAGGACCACCTTGTGCACGAGGTCTGCACCCGCGCGCGTGAAGCGGTTGTGCTGCTTGGGCTTGAGCACAAACACGACTGGGCCTGGCTCTCTCTTGGCCGTCTTGTTACCCTCTCTGCGTAGGCATGGTCACACGGCAGTAGCAGGCGGAGCATGCAAAACGTTAGCAGCCCAAAGGGAAGTCACCCACGCCACCAGCACTTGGTAGCGTGTGCGGCCCTATTGTTTGCACAAACGCGAGGCTCGACGTACACACTGTTGGCGGGTGGGACAGGACATACCCATGGGGTACCACAGGCATAGCCGCACTGTGATTGACCGCACAGTTTGGGCTTCATGCAAAGGCCCCACTTTGCACCCGCCTGCCCATCATGCACTGAATGCCGAAGGCCATACTTCTCACTTCACATTCCTAATGGCCCAACTTGTACAGCAATGCACCAATGCACAAACACATGTGTGCTCGGGGCAAGGCAGTGTGTCACTCACCCCTCAAACACGAAGCGCGTGCCAGTAGGCAGCCCCGGCTTGACGTCGACGGTGAGGCTGCGCTCCTCCTCGTAGAACTCTGACGCCGTCACCAGCACCTTGCGCTTGTGCGTCACCTTCTTCAGGCAGCCGTGGTAGACCTCCTCAAGCGTCAGCTCCAGAGGGTACTGCAGGGTGAGAGGCAGTAGGGAGTGTGCGGTGTGTGAGCATCGGCTTGGGCGTGTGAGCGTGTGAATAGTCAAGAGGGGGGGGGGGGTGCAGGGCATGCGGGCACGTCATGAGGCGGCGAGCGGCATTTGGGCAAGGAGCACTTGCATACTACTGGCGAGCAGCATTCAGCTGGGTTACGCCTTGCAGCCGACGCAGCACGTTGACCTGTTGCATTCATATGCAGCATCCCCTGGCTGGACTTGCTGCGTGGACTTGCTGTGGTGGCTGTATTGTTGCATGCTGACTGCACGGCAAGCCAGGACAGCCCCCGGGGCGTGCGGCTGCTCACCACTTTGGTCCTTCCCTTGGCCGGCGGCTCCTCGGTTGTCATCGCCTCAAACTGGGCGGAGATAGCTGCACGAATGCAGACGTGCGCATGCGGGAACGCCTTTAGGGAATGCCACAAGCGTGAGTCACAGCCGCATGCATCAAGAGAACATTTACAAGCGGGTTTCGGAATGCGGACAAATGCCGCGCATCCTTCTGATCACCTTCCAGCGCCTCGTACGGGTTCTTTGTGCCGAAGAAGCGTTCAAACACCTCCTTGGGCGTGGTCTCGGGGTTGAACCTGTACATCGGCCCTTTGACACCTGTGCGCCATGCATGAGGTGCATGCTCTCAGCCATGATGCCGGCAGCCATGCCTGCTGCATCCGGGCACGGGTGCTGTTTCCCATGTGACAGTATTGCTGTTTCGGACGTCTAACTCATGAGAGGTGCGAGCAGCTACAACATCGGAGGCACACCTGAGTGCAAGTCTGTATGAGGTTTTGCTTGGCCATGACCTTGGGTGCGACTGAGGGGCACCCTGATGGCTTGCGCTGGCTGCATCGCCTTGACACTCACCACTGGTGCCGCCCTGCACTCCATCCTTGAGAGCATCCTCGCCATACAAGTCATAGAAACCCTTTGTCTTGTCTGCATTGTTCAAAGACAGGACATGCAAACCCTGTAAGTGTGAGTGGGCAAAACCGTGACACAGTGCACGTCAGTGTGGCTCGCCTACTAAGCTGCTGAACTTACGGTCGCTTAACACGTCGTACGCCTCGCATATACGCTCAAATTCCTCCTTTGCGCTCTCGTCCTTGCTGTTTATGTCAGGGTGGTATTTCAGTGCTAGGCGTCGATATCTGCACGGACGAAACGGCGCAGCGTCGAACTTTGAGTGGCAGTGGGGAGAGCCACACGAGACTGCACAGTGACTGGAAAGCGGTCTTTCGCAAACCTATGCCCGCAACCAAAACGAAGCACTTACGCTCTGCGCACATCGATGTCGTTCGCCGCCCTGCTCAAACGGTTTCCCAAACACCGCCAGGGAAAACAGTTAGTGATACAGGCAGCTCATCAGTAGTACAACATATCAACAACAATTGTTGTGTGTATTGAAATGGTTTGCTTCCTTACCGGGTCAGCCCGAGCACTTCATAGTAGTCCAGTCCCCGCACCATTCCTCAGGCGCACCAGGTGCGGTGGCCCCAAGCGCTGAACTCAAACAACGATTTTGCTTGTAATCACTGCTTTGGAAGTCTTGCTGGTCAGCAAGTAAAACGCTGGACGCAAGGCTGGAAGCTTATAGTTCTTAGCACCGTGTGAATAACTTGCAAAGTTTATGCTACTGTGGAAACGTATTGGCAACACCTATGGATAGATTTGTTTCGGCGTTGGTAGATGAAGCTTGCCTGGTTGATGGGTACTGGGCTACCTTGCTGATGTCATCTGAAAGCGAGGCGCATTTGAAGCCCACCACCGTGCCTCGCCGTATATTCAAGTTGCATGTATTCAACCCACAAGGCCATCACAAGTGTTCCGCATCCATACCTTATCCATAACTTACTCGGTTTAAGTTTAGGAGTGGCTGTTACCGCCTGACGCGCTGCGCTCCCCAACCTTCACCCGTGGAAGAAAGTACCGCGTACACCTGCTTTGCAAATGGAGGGGTCTGATGAGGATCAGGGGCCAGCAGTGATCCCTCAGGCGCTGGATATTCTTGCGGAACTGGTGACACTGGGCATCAGCCCCAGCGTGCGGGAAAAGGTGCAGCAGGCCTTGTCGGAGCTCTCACAGCAGCAGGGACCGGCAGCGGAAAGTTCACCAGAGCCTGGAACCTCTGAACGGCTTGGAAAGCCTTCTACCAGTGGTTCCGGGACTGCCTCCAACCGTGAACTGGAGCAGAAGCTTCAGATGTCACGAAGCATCATGCGTAAGCTTTACTACAAAAACGTGGAGCTTGAGAAGGAGGTCAATTTGTTGAAGGTGCGGCTTGGGCACCCATTTCCAGCTAGGCAGCCAGCCTGCTGCTCCAGTGCCACGCTTTTGAGCACCGCGTGCATGTGAGCTTGCACGGCTGCACGCACGTGTCTGGCAGGGTGCTGCAAGGCTTTGACAGGGACAGGGCAGGCGCACAGTCTCAGCGGCTCGGATACATATCTCAATATTTGGCACGCATGTGTTGGGGCTGTCTGCTCATACTCCCACCTCTGACAACCTGCTTTCCCCGCACAGGCCAACCAAGACGGTGTCAGCATACTGTTGACAAGTGCCCTGCCCACCATGGCACCTGGCACACCAGTGCTTGGAGCTGGCACAGCCAACCCCGTGACGCAGACCCTGCAGGTGCGCTGCAGCACGTCGCAACGGCATCTGCGCTGGCACCAGCAAGGCACCACGTCTCAACACACCGGATACGCAGGTTGAGCATATGCCTGCATGCACCGGTCCCCTTGCTGCCACACACCCAGCTGAGCCTTGCTGCGGCTGCCTCTCAAGCTGCATGCTGGCGGTTGGATGGTTCCCTCCCCCTCCTAGGCCCTTTCTGTCTGTCTTGCTCCCCCTAAACCTATCCCTATATCTTTACCCCTCGATCTCGATTGCTGTCCACATTCTCAGATGCATTACATGACTTGAGACACCCCTCGCACTCACTCGTGTTCTCGTTAACGGTCGAGCACCCGGCCTATGTCCAACCTGCATGCGTGCACGTTGGGAGGGGCGGAACTTTGTGCAGGAGTGTCGCACGTATCGGCACGTCCTCACCACCGATACCAAGCCATGATGGAATAAGGTGCGGCACTAGTTGGACAGCCAAGCCAGCATGAGCGCTGCTGTGCTGCAAACACACGCGTGGTTCCGGAGCGTGAATGCATGCAGGACAAGGATGCCACAATACAGCAGCTGTGCCATGCGCTGGATGCCGCCCGGCGCCGCTGTGCGCTGCTGGAAGCGCAGCTAGAGGACACTGCCGCAGGCAGCAGCGGTGCGGCAGGCCGGGGCCGTGGGCCAGGCGGCCGAGCGGGTGCGGGCAGCGCAGGCAGCAGAGGCCAAGACGCCGGCATCAGCAGCGACACGCTCAAGACGGTGCTAGCTCAATCATCCCTGCACCACAGCCGCTACAAGCAGATCCGTGACGACTACAACCGCCTGCTCAACAAGTGAGGCACGCACCTGGCTGGGCAATCAGTGGCGCACACCAGCTGCAGTCTCCTATCCTTACGCATGTGCACACTGCATGGCCCACGGCGATCACACAGCATGGCACGGTGGGCGCCTCCTCCTGGCACACCAGCTGCGCGTGCAGCATGCGCGCGCCGAACAGTCGCACACCGTTTGCGCGGCATTTGCACTCCGTCTACGCGCCAGCTGCATGCCAGGCCGACCAGCCAGTGCGCCTTGAATGCATGGACGTTGCAGCCAGCGTGGACACAGGCTCGCCTCTGGATTGTCGCCACACGGGATGACCGGCCCATATTGCCCCTTTCAACGGGATCTGGATTTGCGCTGCGTTTGTGGCAAGCATAACGTGGTGTGATGGCTTGGCTTGCCTGCAGGCGCACCAGCACGCTGGCGACGCGCGCCAAGGCCAGCGCCGAGACGCGCGTGCTGCTGTCAGAGATGCAGTCGCGCCTCACGGCGGAGGTCCAGGAGCGCGAGGCGGAGGCGGCGCTCTACAGCGCGCGCCTGTATGAGAGCGAGCGTGCCATGTCAGACTGGTAAGCACTTGGGAGCAACAGCAGCTCCGGAGGCTTATGGAGTTATGGCGCCCCGGGAGGCCAACACCCACACAGCTTGCCCACACCTGGGATGCATGCCTTGTGTTGATTTCGCAACACAGTAACGCCGTCGTCGCTCACAATTCAGCGCATGCAAACTGCCGATGCCCTGATGTTCACGCCTGCCGTTCAAGTAACTGCAACTTAAGTCGTTGCCGTCCAAACTACTGTCAAAGCTGTGGCGCACTTCAAGCCAGTAAGCCAGCGTGGCATACGAACCCCGCCTGCATCAGTGGCCTGCATCAGTGGGTGCATGCTGTGCTGGCGGCTACCCCAGCCGGATGGCCTGGCCTGACAAGCGCCGAATTCCTCCAAGGATAGTCCTGCTTGCCTGCTCTGTACCGGGTGCTACGTCCCATGCATTACAGGTTTGTAGAGCGCCGCCTGCTTCAGGACCACATCGCCAAGCTGACAACTGAGGTGCAGGAGCGCGACCGCCTGGACGGTGAAATCCAGAGCTGCGTGGCGGGCCTGTTTGAGCGCAGCACGCGGCTGGAAGGCGAGAATGACGTGCTGCGGGCGCGGCTTCAACAGGCGGTCGGGGCGGACGTCAACATTGACGACCTGCTGGCAATGACCGCGGCAGCTGGCAGCGGTAGTGCGTACAATCTTCAAGCTGGCTTGGATGTGCAGCCCGTACAGGACGATTCCGGATGTGGCAACCTGGGGAGTGGCGGGGACGACCGGGGCGCAGCTGGTGGCGCACGGGCCACAGACAAGTGGCGCGGGTCGCACACGCCGGACGTCCTTGTGATACGCTGACATGGTTCTGCAATCTTGGGGGGAGGGGGGATGCCAGAACAGTGGGACAATCATCCGTGGACTGCTGGAGGTGGGTTTGTGTTGCCTGGGGCACAGCAACGCAGCGCGTTGGCGCGATGAGTGGCCGGCACGACAATGGTTTGTCAACGGCTCATGCAAGTAGCAGAGCTGCAGCAGTGCACGCGCAGTGGTGTAGCGGCATGAGCCTGCTAGCCCTGGTCCCAGATCGTGGTGCATGTACAGACGGGATGGAGCCGTGCATTCCGGGTCGCATTGTAGGTATTCATTTGATCATACTTTACTACCGGGGTATGTTGTGCGATGGTGGACGCTCACCCGCCTGTTTCGCATCGCCCCTACACTGTCCCCTACACCGCATGCGCTTCTTCATTCACACATTCTTCAGGGGCGTACTGGTGTGTGTAGAGTTATTTGGTTTGCATGGGGCCATGCAGTATGCTTTCCGTGGGGCAGTGCGGTGTGTGTATGCGTGATGATGGGAACTGCACCTGAGGGGGCGAGGCGTCTGGGCTGAGCTGGCGCACCGGTGTGTGCCACTATGCTGATGCTATGCCCAGATGTTATGCCCGGCTGCCCTTCAGAACTCTCGGAGTGTTAGTTGTGAAGGCAGCGCGACTGTGCGTCA